>JAUZST010000572.1:104609-122074 GCA_034779995.1 Parotocinclus haroldoi
TGGTCAGATGAGTCACGATTTGAAGTTCTTTATGGAACACTGGGACACCATGTCATCCGGACCAGAGAGGACAAGGAAAACCGAAGTTGTTATCAACGCTCTATTCAGAAGCCTGCATCACTGATGGTATGGGGTTACATAAGTGCTTGTGGCATGGGCAGCTTGCATGTGTGGAAAGGTACCATTAATGCAGAGAACAATGTTCAGGTTCTAGAACAACATATGCTCCCATCTAGACGTCATCTCTTTCCGGGAAGACCCTGCATTTTTCAACAAGATAATGCCAGACCACATTCTGCAGCAATAACAATATTATGGCTACGTAGGAGAAGGATCCGCGTACTGAAATGGCATCATAAAGAGGAAGGTGCGACAAAAAAAGGCCCAAGACAACTGAACAGTATTAGCCTGTATTAGACATGAATGGGAGAGTATTCCTATTTCTAAACTTGAGGAACTGGTCTCCTCTGTCCCCAGACGTCTGTTGAGTGTGGGGGGATGCCACACAGTGGTAAAAATGGCCTTGTCCCAACTTTTTTGGGATTTGTGGAAACAACATTTTTTCCCTTAAAATGATACATTCTCTCAGTTTGAACTTTTGATCTGTGATTTGTTTTTCTTGTTTTTCTGTGATTATTTTCTGAATAAAATATTAGATGTTGGCACCTCCACATCATTCCATTCAGTTTTTATTCATAATTTGTTTAGTGTCCCAACTTTTTTGGAATCCAGTTTGTAGATGCATATACTAAATTCTGTTGGAACAGATGTATGGCCAGATGTTTGATTTGAATAACAGCATGGTGGCATGTTGACACATGTTGACACAGGCTATACACTATATACTATATATACTATATACTATATACTATATACAAACATTACCTGCACGCTGGCACTGGAGTTGTTGGTTTGGCTTAATTGTCGCTTTCCATCAAAAACTCCATATACATTGTAACATAAATTGGAGTACTGTCAACGGAACATAACTTTTGTCCTACAAAACCTCCACTAGCTCCCTATTAAATACAGCACTGATTTTAAGATTCTGCTTCTTATCTTCAAGATAATTTAGAATTCAACTTAGCACTTCAGTATCTGTCTGATCTGCTCCACATTTGTACACCCTCTCCAAAATAATCCTCCTCTATTAACCTTGCCTTGCCTGCTGTAAATTTTACTACCATAGGATTTAGAGACTTTAGTCATGATGCTCCTTACCTATAGAATGCTAAACCACAAAACATTAACATTGACTCTCTACCTTTATATACCACCTTAAGACACATAGCTTCAAACTATCTTACTCAGTCTAGCATGTACTTTAACTATGTTTATCTTTTACTTTTAGTTCAAAACATCACTATGCTGGATTTATATCTGTTAGTTTATTTTGTGCAAACTAATGAACTACAACCCCAGACCAGTGCAGAGTGCAGAGTTCTGAAAAAACATATATAAAAACAGAATATGATGATTTGAAAATCCTTTTCAACCCGTATCTAATTGAATACACTACAAAGACAAGATATTTAATGTTCAAATGGATAAATATTTATTTTTTTATACTTTTTTGAAAATATTCACTCATTTTGAATTTGATGCCTGCAACACATTCCAAAAGAGATGGGACAAGGACATGTTTACCATTGAATTACATCACCAAGTGTTTGGGAACTGAGGACACTAAATGTTGAGGCTTTGTCAGTGGAATTCTTTGCCATTCTTGCTTGATATATACCTTCAGTTGCTCAACAGCTCGGGGTCTCTGTTATCGTATTTTGTACTTAATAATGCGCCACACATTTTTAATGGGAGACCATTCTGGATTGCAGACAGGCCAGTCTAGTACCCACACTCTTTTTCTATGAAGCCACGCTGTTGTTACACATGTAGAATGTGTCTTAGTATTGTCTTGCTGAAATAAGCAGGGATGTCCTTGAAAAATATGTTGCTTAGATGGCAGCATATGTTGCTGCAAAACCTGTATGTGCCTTCCAGCATTAATGGTGCCTTCACAGATGAGCAAGTTACCCATGACGAGGGCACTAACACACCCCCATACCATCAGAGGTGCTGGTTTTTGAACTTTTCGATGATAATCTTGACGTCTTTTTCCTCTTTGGCCCAGATGACATGAAATCCACGCTGCCCGTGGAGAAACATTGTTCTTAATCTGTTGTACTGTTTGCTCATGCAGTTGTTCACAAAGTGGTGAACCTTACCTCATCCTTACTTGTGAGCCTTTCAGGTATGCTCCCTTTATACCCAATCATGACACTCACCTGTTTCCAATTACCCTGTTCACCTGTGGAATATTCAATAAACAGGTGGGTTTTTTACATACCTCAACTTTCCTAGTCTTTTGTTGCTTAAGTTCTAAATCTAAATTTAATGACTATTTTCAAAAAAACAATAAAGTTTACACATTTTAACATTAAATATCTTGTCTTTGTAATGTTTGAAATTGAATATGGGTTGGAAAGGATTTGCAAATCAGCATATACGGGTTTTATTCATGTTTTACACAACGTCCCATCTTCATTAGAATTGAAGTTATAATTACACACATGGCAGTTCCATTATCAAAGCCATTCAAACATTTTTATAGCTAATATGTAACAGAAAAGTTTTCTGTAAAAAAATGTAGTAGCGCTAAAACTACAAATGTTTGCTTTGAAATTTAGCATAACCCCAAATCAGAAAAAATTGGAAGGGTATGGAAAATACTAATATAACAAAGTGCAGTGCACCTTGCACTTTATTTAAATTTAGATAATTATAGGCAGTATGAGTCCAGGAAATTTAATGTTTCACCATATGAACTTCATTTCATTTGTTATTAAACAGCCACTCCTTTATTTGATGCCTGTAACACATTTCAACAAAAGTTGGGGCAGGGACCATTTATGGCTAGTAATTAGGTAAAAAACTAAATATATGATGTGATTTTAAAACACTGATTTTGTACAAAGGACTGACACCCAGATTTAACTCACAATGAAAGAAGTCATGCTGCTCAAACCCGGGACTTTCCCACTGTGAGGCAACAGAGCTACCCAATGAGCCACCATGCCACTCTAGGGATATGCCAATAGATAGCAGAAATATTCTGGTACTTAACAGTATTTGACTAAACGCACTTTATGTCCACCACTCATCCTATTCTATGTGTCACAAGATCCTGTGGAATTTCATGCAACCTGTTTTTATGCAGGGTGCAACTAAACAAGAAAGGGTAGAAGAACAAGAAAAGCAATCCCAGTCACTAGGCTTCACTACCACAAAATGCATACAAACAGTATTCAACTGTACATATTTGTTGATCACTTGTTTTCTAAGGACAAAGATGTCATGTTTTTTTTATTTTTTTTAATCTCTTCCTAATGCATGACTAATGAATAAAATGCCTGGGACTAATTCGGTTTAAGAATGGTGAGCTAATGAAGATTTCGTATTTCATTACAAACAGAGGTTATAACTGCTGATCAAATAAAGGTATTAAAAAATCAGTTGACTGAAACCTCCTCAAAGAAACAAGGGATGTCCTTTAGCCAGCCTGGGTTTTGAACGTTAGTTCCAGTTCAATGACTTCATTTCAAGAATAAAGAATCACCATTCATTAACTTTTTCCCTTTCTCTGTGTGTAACATGAAAATGTTCTGAATCTATTACTGTGACTTGACTCTCCCTTGATGCTAGCACACAAAAAGGGTTCTTGTTTTGGGTGTCAGTAGGCTCATTGAGATTTGAGTGGGCCACCAGCTTCGTAAGGCCAAAGGGGTTGCCACAAACAACTTCATTTCCGCAACCCGGTCATGAGTTGGTGTTATATGAACCTGCTTTTCGAACACAGACAGACATTGAAAGCTCCCTGTCACAGCACCCATCTGAACTTCACCGCAGCCAAATCCTGAAGTTCAGTCACACAAGAAAAAGACCCAGCTGTCTTTTTTCATCCTGTAAAGGCAATGATGACCTCTTGTACCTGAGATAAGGAAAGGTAGGAGTTAGTGGTGTCTCTTATGGAACATCACAATACACATGGAGACATGTTTACTACCTTTCTGACCTCACATTAGCTTTTGTGTGTAACTATTGCTGGCTTTAATTAATATAGCTCTGAGACACCAATGGCTAGCTGATCTTAAACAAAAGGATACATTTATACTGCCATTAAGTTGTATTTTTCAACTTCAGAGTGACCTAACAAAATCAGAAACAGTCCTCTTGCCAACAGCTGTTGAGGGTCACATAGTCTTTCCCAGATATATCCACAGGAGAAAGTGCTGCCTCCATGCTCCTATATGGCTATATGGTTAACAACATGTTTACAAGTGATATATAAAATAAAATGCATTTATTAGATAAGAAAATTATATGGCACATGCCATGTACACTGTTTACACAGTGTAAATACCAGTTCCACGCTATTTGTTCTAGATGTACATAGTAAAATCGCATTATTTACACTAAGTGTAAACAAAAATACACCTACAGATGATACAAAGCTCACAAAAATAAGGGGACATTTAATTATTAAATATTTCATTTTGAAGTATCCCCTAATTTTTGTGAGCAGTATATTTGTGTAAGTAGTAACTTCATTCTATTTAGACCGTGTAAAATGCAGCACAATTTACATTAATTATAAATGTACAGGTTGAGTCAAGAGCCACAGGACACCCTTTTATTTACAAAAATGGAAAATAACATATCTGAATTCCCCAGCAAGTGATAGGTGAGGGGGTCTGTCTTTCAGGCTATGGCCAACAACAGCCATATTTGATGTTAAAGTGGTTATGTCAAATTTCGAAACTTTTGTTGTTCGTCACAGGTAACTGAAGATGAAATTGATTATTCTGATCAGCTGCCATATCACAGCCCCAGACTTCAACAACTGACACCCAGAAACATCCACCAATTTTCCATAGCACTGTTGCATACCTCATGGTTTTGGCAGTCTTTCTGAAAAGTCCACAACGCAGCAGTCCAACACAATCTAACTCTGTCCTTTCAGCATAATCAGTGCGTTTTTTCTGCATTGCTGTCGGTGATAAAGGGGTGATAAAGTCAATAGCTAATGAAGATGTCTCAAACAAAACAATATTAATCATTGCTGTAACAAACTATATAGCACAAACTCTATATTGCATACGTGTTTGGTAGTAAACAGCATTTTGACACAGAAGGCAACAACACAAATCAATTATGTATAGCTGCTTCTGTTTGCAGACTTTAGTGGAGTGTGACTGAGCCCTTAGTAACTTTAAGCCCTTATAGCAAGAAAGAGTCAAAGTGAAAGAAAAAAAGATGAGTGTGGGAGTGTGAGTTGGAGAGAGACAGAGGGATCTGGTGGGAATAACTAGACCTCTAAGGCCAAATATTACTACATCACAGTGAAACACAGTTATCTTCTGATACATCTCCCACTGAGAGGATTTTACACTCCAGCTAACAGCAGGATTCAGAGGTATACCAGGTGCATGACCCCAGGGTTAGTGAAATCTACAACCTTGCAGTATAAGCATTCTCAGATAGAGTAGAGAGAAAATAACCACTCTCACATTCCCCACAACCACACAGGTTTACACCACAACACATACACACAGGAGCGCACACACACACAAACACCCCACACACACATTCTAATCTTTGTAATCTACTGAGGATGATCTTATTTCAAGGCCCATCTGCAGAATAGTGCAACTTGTGTGGTCTTCTACCTACTCTTGAGTATCTCTTTCTGACTACACATTTTTAGAGGATGTAGCCGATCAAGTCTCCTCAAGTGAAAGTCTACATCCAAACAAATCAAAGGCACTGCTTTTATGGACATGCCCACTTACTCAACGCCTGTGACCTCTACCAGTTTATCCTTGTGTGGGGAAATTTGGTTTAAATTTCAGTATCAGTATGAGTAGTGTGCAATTAGTGAAGTGTTCTGCCTCTTCCCGTTCCTTACTTTGGTTTAGGACAGTAAGCGAACTGGCCAAAAGCCAAGCAAGCGAGTCGCCTAGGCCAAAAGGCCAATGTAATCTCCCTAAATGGAAGGAACATACCTGCTCTTACTCAGCAAATCTCACTGTGCATGCTTCTTTCCTGCACGTTTTTCTCAGAATGAGGTGTGAAAATATCATTCCACATCTTGGAACGAACGCTTCCTTGGTTATCCTCAAAGCAACCCATCCTGTCCACTCTCAATTGTTCTTTGCGGGATCATATAAAAAGATCTGGAAGCGTCAGTGTTTTTTTCTGGATTGTTGTTGTGTTTTTCCTGTGTCAAACAATGGGTTTCCGGGCCAGGTTCCCCTAATGGGCTACCGTACCACACTTACTGGGCTTCCATCCCCAGCCCGGCTATCTTCTGCTATCTATCTCGATCAGGCCCACTTCCCTAGTTGGGGGCCATTGTCTGAGGAAAACAGCACATGTGCAATGCTGCAAGTTCAAACACACTCCACTCATTCTCCTGAGGCCTACCAGTCATTCCTGCCTCCAACAAATGAAGCTTGTGAATCAATTAAAAATGTATCATAAAACTTGGCAGTGTACTTAATGGTCCATGTTTCAGTTGTTCGCCATATTTTTTATAATTATACAGGTGATAAATAAATAAGCATTTATATGTAAATTCTTGCACTGATTTTTATGGGTCCCTAATATGAAATAATACACTGCTGAGAGTTCACTACGTGTGCATGAGTGTGCGTGTACGTCTATATGTGTGCGTGTTCATGTGTGCGTGTGTGCATGCAAGCTTTTGTCACTGTCCACCCGCAGGAAGGAGGGCCGCAGTGTTTTGCCGCCCCACCCCCTTTGGACAGGGGAAGTGTTCCTGAGCGGCTGCCTCTTTGTGGCATGTTAATCTAGCCTTCCTGTGCACAACGCACTGCGTGAGACACACAGACTCCAGCACTGTGCCGGGAAGTTCTGGAATCTGCAGATAACACACTGCTCCCACCTCTGACACACTGTTGCTGGACGGCATTACACTTTTCAGTCGCTCATTGGCACTCTGTCCACTCTCTCTCTCTTGCTTTCTCACATTTTCTCTCTACATTACATTATAACCAATCCTGTCCAAATGCTATTCACAGAGGGGCCACTCTGTCCTCAGGTTTCAACATGCCAGCTTCTCCAGACATCTTTATGTAAAACACAGTATTGTCTGATATTTTGTCCAATAAGCTCAACACCGAAGAGCAGGTATATGACTTAGCTTTGACATGTTTTTTTATATTTTATAATTTTAATACACTTTGGTATCTTTGATTTATTTACAAAACCACAAGTTCTTTATTGTTTGTGGTTTATGTATGTATGCAAACTGAATTGTGCATTACAAAGTACACCTTAATAAGACAATAATAAAGTGTTCACTATACTATGTTATTCAATAGATTTACTTACTAGGGGAACTTCTAAGATCAGGGTTTTGAGGGTGCTGTGCACCCAATGAGACCACCCCTGCAAAAACCCTGCACATTATAACGTAATTTTGTAATATCATTCCTAAAACTTTGTAAGGAAGAACATGAGCTTTTTGGAAGGGGAACATTGGTGAGAGACACTAATTCTGAATTCTAAATTCTGAATTATACCTGTAAATTCTGTAGGAATATGTCAGAACATCTGTCTGTGAAATTAATCGTAACAGAATGTGGTTCATGCAGCACAACAACAATTTAAGTGAACAAGTTGTTCTACTGAAGAATGGCTAAAGACGAATTAAGTCAATGTTTTTAATTTTTCAATTCAAAATCAGTTGTGGAAGGACCTAAAGCAAGAAGCCCATGTTAGGAGATGAGTTGCTTTTCTGTATGGAGCAATGCCTTAAATTTCTCCATGTTCATGTGCAGGACCGGTCAACATTTAAACTGAAATACTGTAATTAGTTGTTGCTGCACAAGGGGGTCAGATATGAGATGCTGCAAGCAAGGTTCCCATATGTTTCCCACTCACAGATATGTCATATTTCATAATTTAATTCAATAAATATATTTCCAAGTATAATATTCTTGCTTCATTCATTTATTTGGGTTCTTTTCAGCAGCACTATTATATACCTTGAAGTCCAATTTAGAATTGCATTACTATTTTTAACCAATTCTTTGGAAGAATTCAATTTAACATACCACAATATGTAATACTCATACATCTGCCAGTTTGGGGCTATCTTTTCAGACTCTATAACAAATGTAAACTTTATGCTCTCTGAGACGATTTACCGATTTGTGCTGTTCAGTGCAGCCCACAACATCAGTCCCTGTGTGACATGATGCTAGCAGGAACAAAATGTTGCTCCTTCACAAACATAGTTTTGTGTGAACTTAATTCATCAGGGCTTTACTGTAACAGTTTTGTTACAATATTGTTTTTCTGATTGTGGAATGTGAATCCATATTTTAGAAGCATCTTAAAGACTATATATAATCAATGCATTTCAAGGCTATGCAAGTGTTAAATCATGCATCAGGAGGAATTCTGCAAAGACTTTGTTGCTGTAGAATTATTGTAGGTTTAAATTAAATAACAGGCAGCACGGTGGTGCATGTTTTTAGTGCAGTCAACTCACAGCTCGTATGTTCTCCCATATCCCATATCTTTTTCTGGGTAATACGGTTTCACGCCGCATTCCAAATATGTGCTTTAAGTTTCAGCACTGGAATTGGATTTTTTTTCTGGTCACATTAGCAGTAAACTTTCCACTCACAGTCATTGGTAAAACATTCAGCTATGATACAGCTTGTTTATGAATAAAATGTGCTCTGATTATAATAAATAATTGTACTGAGATTATTGACTGAAAGACTTTGTGTGCTTTTGTCTGGTCTTGGGCCACTGGTACCAAGTTCCATTTGTTAATTTATTTATTTATTTATTTTGTATGGAGGACGGAGGGTGGCATGGAAAGAGCACCTCTAACTCTCTTTTAACTGCATTTGTGCAAGAGTTGGCCATATCCCTGTCTCCCTTGGTCATTATGTTGCCCTCACCTTCTCCACACACCTTTATAAATGTCAGACAGGAATACATTTTATTTGAACAGATATCACCCTAGAAAATGGGCTGGGAGTGCAAAGGAAAAATGGACAAAGAAAAGTTTTTCACCTTCATGCGTGCTCTCTCTAATATGATTTGTCGGGCAAATTGTGTCATTAATCTGTTTCTGTTTGACAGCGAGAGTGAGAGGTGGTGGAAATAAGGAGCCAAAGAGCTGAGGGCCCCCACCTCTCTTTGTGATCGGAGGCCCTCTTCCTTTAAGGTAAACATTTATTACTTCAGGGCTGCCCAGCAAAGCTGTAGGCAGTCACTTCACAGGGTCGTAAATGTCATCTTCTCTTTGACACATGGCTGACAAATGAGCCCTGGCTGCAATGGCCTCAGTAGATTCACTGGTCTCCTCCTCCTCCTCCTTCAGAGGTGAATACTCGGACATATACGAGGAGGAGAATGTGAGCCTCTACCAACTGAAGCTCATGCTTTTGACTTAGCTAGGAAGTGGGAAGTAGGCGCTTAGAATTATATCATTTTTGACCTTGGAGCATTTGAGCTTTCAAAGCTTAGATATTGTTTTCTTTCTCCAAATACCAAAAGCTCATAAATAAATATGTTGCCCACCTAAACAAAGACCTCAAAGAACAAAGAAGAGCTAAGAAATAAGTGAACATTATGCTTTCAGAAAGTTTTGTCTTATTAAAAAAACTGCAGCTTCTAGAAATTTAGCAATGAACAAATTGACCGTCTCTTTTGATAACAACGCATCACCATACACTGCTCACAAGAATCAGATGCTTATTTGAAGTATCCTCTAATTTTTGTAAGCAGTATATTTACAAATCAATAACAAAGTTTATTAGTTCAAACTTGGGATCACTAACTTGGAATCAAGTTCAACCTGAAATAAACAACTTCAGTTTCTTCAGCTTCAGTTTTTATGGAGCATATAATTTAAGAGCCACATACTAAATGTTTATCTACACTGGTTGACCTGCTTTATATAACTGTTATTATGATTAAATATATGATCTATTGCTGTGAACTACCTCACAATGATTCTTTTTCTTTACTGTGGAGAATCACTTGCATTACCAAAAGGCAGTTTACATTAACAGGAGTCCATTTTCTCCTCATTAATCCAGCAGCACTTCATGTTTTCATACAAGTAATCCTTTGTAATGTAATGTTTACAAAAATATTAAAAGAAACGACCACGCTAAATTGTAGAATCTGATTTACTTATAACTTAACTTTTTAAATAATGTTTACACTTTTGTGCTATGTAATTTTGGTTCTGTTTTAATTATTACATTTTGCGACACTTTGAACTCCAAATTACAATTACTTTTATTATGTATTTGCATTGTACCTGTATGTTGATCAAATTGAAACAATTACTGTAATTTGATTTTAAAGTCCCTTCATTTGATGGAATGAGCAGTCATATTGTAATGACAATATACTAAACTTAAGGTTGGTGTATGCTAAATGATGTACATGACCCACGTACAGGTAAGCGATTGGCATACAGTGGGTATGGAAAACATTCAGACCTTTTTAAATGTATCACTCTTTGTTTCATTGCAGCTATTTGCTAGAATCAAAAAAGTTCATTTTATTTCTCATTCATGTACACTCAGCATCCCATCTACACAGAAAAAACAGACGTAGATTTTTTTGCAAATGTATTAAAAAAGAAAAACTGAAATATCACATGGCCATAAGTATTCAGGCCCTTTGCTCAGTATTTAGTAAAAGCATCCTTTTGAGCTAGTACAGCCATGAGTCTTCTTGGGAATGATGCAACAAGTTTTTCACACCTTGATTTTGGGATTTTTCCATGCAGATCCTCTCCAGTTCTGTCAGGCTGGGTGGGGAATGTTGGTAAACAGCCATTTTCAGGTCTCTCCAGAGATGCTCAATTGGGTTTAGGTCAGGGCTCTGGCCGGGTCAGTCAAGAATGATCACAGAGTTGTTCTGAAGCCACTCCTTTATTATTTTAACTGTGTTTTTCTTCAAAATATGTCTGTACTGAATTCATCTTTTCTTCAGTTGCAACCAGTCTTGTCCCTGCAGCTGAAAAACACCCCCAAAGCATGATGCTGCCACCACCATGTTTCACTGTTGGGATTGTATAGGGCAGGTGATGAGCAGTGCCTGGTTTTCTCCACACATACCATGTAGAATGAACGCCAAAAATTTCTTTCTTCATCTCATAAGACCAGAAAATCTTATTTTTCATAGTCTGGGAGTCTTTCATGTGTTTTTTGGTAAACTCTATGTGAGCTTTCATATGTCTTGCGCTGAGGAGAGGCTTCCATTGGGCCACTCTGCCATAAAGCCCCAACTGGTGGAGGGATGCAGTGGTAGTTGACTTTGTGAAACTTTCTTCCATCTCCCTACTGCTTCTCTGGAGCTCAGCCACAGTGATATGTGGGTTCTTCTTTACTTCTCTCACCAAGGCTCTTTCCCAATTGCTCAGTTTGGCTGGATGGCCAGATCCAGGAAGGATTCTAGTCGTCCCAAAGTTCTTCCATTTAAGGATTATGGAAGCCACTGTGCTCTTAGGAACCTTAAGTGCTGCAGACATTTTTTGAAACATTGGCCAGATCTGTGCCTTGCCACAATAATTCTTATTTGCATTGACATGCACTGTGAGCTGTGAGGTCTGATATAGACAGGTGTGTGTCTTTCCTAATCAAGTCCAAACAGTTCGATTAAACACAGGATAAGAAGAAATGGACAGCTTGTGAGTTAAATATGAGTGTCACAGCAAAGGGTCTGAATACTTAAGACCATGTGATATGTCAGATTTTATTTTTTGATAAATGTGCAAACATTTCTTCATGTCTGTTTTTTTCTGTCGAGATGGGATGCTGAGTGTACATTAAAAAGAAATAAAATGAACTTTTTTGATTTTAGCAAATGGCTGCAATGAAGTAAGCTTGCTCAGGGAACAAGGCTTGACATACTTTTACCTAAAGTGCCAGCTATTTAACCGCTGTGGTGTCCTACTAGTGTTGGACATTTACCTACTTAAAGGTTAATAGCGTTTAAATGTGTTATTGCATTGCCGGTTCTGATAAATAATATTTCTTCAAGTGGATTATTTCCCTCTTGGTCGTGTGTAACAAGTAATGTATGTTAAGTTAATATTACATCATGTAGGTTTATATTTCGGTTCTACTGTGTGTGCAATTATTAATATGTTCTTGAAACTGGAAAAACCATGACATTGTGTATTTCATTTATGTGGTATGAATAAAAGTTTAGGCTTTGGATTCTATTGAGGTGTGAAGTTAGTTAACTCAGTAGCAGCAGTTCTGTATCGTTTATGTTTCATTTAAATGAGGTTTTCTTGTGAAAATACACTTTTATAATTATGGTAGCATAAAAGGACTATGTGAATATGCTATGGTGCAGTCAGTGACCTGATTGACAGAACATAATGCAGCTGTTAAATAGAACATACTTGAAGAAGTTGAAAGCATGTTTTCTGTAAAATTTCCATCGACGATATCAGAAATCCAGTGGTCCAAGCTTCAGTTGAACACAGAACTAGGACTCATTGAGTACAGCAGTAATATATTCCTTCTGGATTCCAGCTGCCTGTCAGGTAAACGAAATTTGCCTAACACATTGAGACTGGATATTGAGATTTGTTTGCAGCAACAGCAGAAGCATAACATATAAAAAATATTTAAATTGGACTGACATACTTGAAACTATCATTTAACTGGTTCACTTGATTAGTATGAGTTTCATAAACCTCATAATGCACAATGGACTGTGAAATTTAAAATGATAAGGAGAGTGACAGTTGACACATGCACATTTCAAATCTTGAGCCAAATCATGTGCCATCAACAGCCATGCCACAATTTTGCTTGCTTATTAGTCTGTTTACTTTAATGTCAAGTTGAGGAGAAATCCTGGCTCCTCCACCAGGTGATTGATGGCCCTTGAAACAATTAGCAGGTGTGTAATTGTCCTCAGAAGCCTATTCCTTCATTTGCAAACATTACCATTTTTGGAGGAGTTCTGAAAGCTCAAAGATCAAGAAAGTTTTTTGTGCTGGTGTAATGGGCCTGGCACAGCACAGCTTGCACTGGGTTCTGACCAAGACCAGAATTCAAGCCGTCGACCAGAGTTGAGGCACTCTGGCATATGCCTTTCAGCACCATTAATCAGCTACCCTGAGGACTGTCTTCCCACCAGATGGAGAAGCTTTCCAAAACCCCCAAAATAAGCTGGCTAATTAATTTTTATATACACAGGGCAACTATTTTAGATAGAGAATTGGTAGTAGAGAAGATAGAGAAAAAAACACAAATGTAACTGGCAGTATTACAACATTAATAATGAGAAATCTTAGGTGAATCCTATTGTATGCTTACTATGCCTGAAGAACCTGTGCATCAAGACGTGTACATACAGCATCTGCAAATCTGAGCAGTTTTTTAGCCTGTCTGCCAGCATCTAATCTGACTAAGTATGCTCAAAGAGCATACCCAAGCTTGTTTTACTGACCAAAAAGATTTGTATACGATAATCTATTGTAATTACCTGTAATTCCAGGTAAGACAATTTGGTTATGTAGTGTTTGTTTATTTGTTTATTCAGCACCTGTAATATGGCAAAATGGTAGTGGAGCCGGGCTGCTGTGTGTGTGTTTGTGTATGTGTGTGTGTGTGTGTGTGTGTGTGTGTGTGTGTGTGTGTGTGTGTGTGTGCACGCACATGCCCCCTCCCAATGCCAACTCCCAATTTAAAACATATTTCTGCATGCTTGGTGGACAGTGGAAGCTACCACACATATAAGCTAATGAATGATGAAGATGTAAATGCACGCAGGCGCAGCTCCTAAAGCTGTATGCATGACTTCCAGGATACTACAGTCCCACAAGTATGTTGTGCATTCTGAGATGCTTTTCTGGTTACCTGACTTAGCGTATTCTTTCTATCAGCTCTAACCAGTCTAGCCAACTTTTTTTTGTTGCACTCTCATTAATAAAGCCTCTCCATCTTCAGGACTTTATTACATTTTTAACTGTACTATTTTGAGTAAAAAATATTATGTACGATAATCCAAATAAATTAACAGGTATTATAGAAATACTTAAACCTGTCTGTCTCTCATTAACAATCATGCCATATTTAAGATCCCAGTTGTTCCTTAGTCTGATGGATGATGTGAAAATTATATATTAGTCACATGCCCAGGTCATTTTTCTTCTCATCTTTGCTCTCACTGAAACAAAGAACTTCCCACAGCTCAGGTCAAAGCAAAAAGGTGACTCTGTTTAACAGTTGGTGTGAGCCAACTGAACTTACATTAATGAACCTTTGAGGCTGCTGCGATAGATCTGGAACAGTAATCATTGGTGGTTGATGACAGCAGGGCATCTCCAGAGGCTTAACCTAATTATCTCAATTTATACTCTCCTCTGTGCCACCGCTAGCATTTGTGGCATCTGGTGGTGAGGAATCCATTCACCTTTGGAGCACACACTTCTAGGGTGAAACTGTTTAAGAATAAAGATCTATGTGAGACTGTATGCATCTTTTTTGATACAGATTTGAATAATCATGTATATTTACATTCACTCATGACTCCAATTCCATGTACTAATAAAAGTCTAGATTACATAACAATGTAAGGTTGGATGCATATATGTTATGGCTCCACATGCTCTATTCCCTTGATCTCCAATATACACTGTCACTGTCCTTCACAATGATACAAGTGCACTCTTCAACCTTTTATGTTGATGTGGGAAAATCAATTAGGCTATTTTTCTCAGACAAACGCAAAAAGGGAAAGGTCTGCAGCATCATTATTCCCCTTTTCAAACATAACTGACTTCACTGCACCACCCTAATTTGCTTGCCATAATTATAGGTCATGCTCCCCCTTTGTAATTTATAAAACCTTTTGTTCTTATCAATAATGAATGGGGCCTGGGAAAGTCGTGCCACTATAATATTTTGATATTATGAAAATGCTAATACATCAGGGGACTCTGTGCCTTAGTGGACAGGTCTGGTGCTCTATTAAGCAGCCCGCAGAAGAAGTCAAATGCAAATTGCTTATGTTAATGCCCCCGTTGTACCCCAGACAGAAAGAGGAGTCAGCAATTAATTTATTTCAAGACAGACAGGCAAATCTATTTTCTTCTTTCGGCCCCCTTCTTGAGGAAAAGATGGGAAAAAGTGAGGTAGGGAGAAGCTGAGAAGAGAGAGAGGAAGGTGTAGAAACGAGTAAATACATGACCCAGCTGAAGAGTATTGAAAATGTGTGTGTGTGTGAGTATATATAAATATATATATATAAAAGCAAAGCAGCAGTGAGGAGCAAAGTGGTGGTATCTGCATCAATTCCGTTGACAGTGTTTTTGCAACTTAAACCTGTTTTATTAATTACGTTTGACATTTGCCTAATTAGTTTCATTTAAATCACATCAGCTCCTACTGCACGGCTGTGCAGTACATCAATTCCGTGTGCAGCCTTAGAGCTTTGTGTATTAAAGACAGAATGGAAGCGCTCTAGTCTTGTATAATTACACAAAGAATGTAAAAACTGAATGGAAAAGAAAATGGTTAGACAAACGAATACTGTGTAAATGTCCCTCAACTATTTAATGTGCTTGTGTTCATCATTTTGTGATTCAGTCATTCACCTGGATAAATTAGCAAAGCTAGTAATATTACCCGACTACATTTCAAACAGGCACTAAGTCACTATAAAATGTCATGACTGGCAGAAATCACTAAGCGAATGCAGACTGCCATAAAAAAACAACTTTACTTTACTTTACTTTAAAAATAATTAAAAAAAAATATAAAAAAACACAAGCAAAAAAAGTCAACAGTTACACAATGAAAACAATTTCATAAAAATGCAAAAACAAAGTCTGGGGTCTGGGAACATGGAAACAAAGCAGCACAGAAAACAAAATGAAACAAAGACCAAAGTTCATTAAAAAAATTAAACAGTCCTACCAAGCAGAATGTCTTGAAAACTGGACAAAATATGAACTGGGATAGGAAGACACAAAAGCAGGACAAAACAGAAATCAATAAGAAAATACTAGGAATAAGTATATCGCAACAGTGATACAGCAGATCAACAGAATCACACTACATGGCAAAAGAACTGAAATTGGATTGGAGCATAAACAGAGAGTTTAGCTAGAACTGGAAAAAACAGGAACTAGGGCTGGAAGTAGAACAGAAACATTTTTCTTATTTACTAACCGTCTTGTTTCTAAAATCATTGTCCTTTGTCATTATCTGTTCCACTTACCATATAATGTACTTCAATTATAATCCGTTTATTAACGAACCGCATCTAGCTGTTTCTTTTCTCTAACGCCCAGGACTGCCAAAGGACCACCACAGATTAGGTAGTAGTTGAGTGGCAGATTATTCCCAGCACTGCTGGTGGTGGTGTGTTAATGTGTGTTTTGCTAGTATGATTGGATCACAGAGTTAGAGTGTACTCTATTACATGCACCTACCATATTTCTCTACCCAGATCTAATTAATCAGTTAAGAGCAGCTCATCTGTTGTTGCCCAACTGTCATCTTCTAATACTTCTTCAGCACTTGCCTACAGGATGCTGGTGGCTGGACATTTTTGGTTTGTGTATTGATATCAGTTAAATAGTGACATAGAGATGTTTAAATACTTCATGAGCACTGCTGCGTGACTGCTAAGTGATTCACTCATACCAGCACAACACACACAACAAATCAGTTTCACTGAAGTCCTGAGAATGACCCACCACCCAAATAATATCTGACCTGTGCTGGTCAGCAATCATCCTGTGGGGGTCCTTACCATTAGAGAACAGAGTAAAGGGGACTAAAATTAACATCATGAAACATTGAATTCGGTTCTCAGCACAGTATGATAAGGAAAATTTGTTTTGACATTTGCTGCTACTTTGGTACTTGGTGTATTTGCTTAAACTTGTAACAAGTCGAGATATACGTCTCATATGCCCATTCCACCTGAAATATAGAAGCTTGTCAGTCTCAGAATAGCGCTTGTTCAGTGCAGTTCTCTGCTTGCTTTTTTTTTTAATTATTGCTTCTACATATTCAATCTACAAATAAGTCACCATGGGTCCTTACAAGGTTACAAGCTTTGTAATAACAGGAACAATGTGAGAAGAGGAAAAATAGTGAGAATCATATACTTAATGTATTTAGAATAAATAAAATAGAAATATAGTTAGACATATAATAAATACTCTCTGTGTTGAAGTAATGATTCGTTATTAATGACGAGTACTGTGATATCACTGTATCATTATTTGTATTATTAATCAAGGTCTGAAAACCAAATCATATTTGTTATTTTGACCAGTTATTTTTTCAGCAAATAAACTCTCTTTCCATTGCTTAAAAAAACACTTTAATTTATAGTTAATATGTGTATGTATATATATATATATA
>JAUZST010000572.1:123385-150885 GCA_034779995.1 Parotocinclus haroldoi
GAACGTTGTTTCGTTTCACTGTTTACTGTACTGTATATGGTTGAAATGACAATAAAGACTACTTGACTTGACTTGACAATACAGTGATTTTTGAATCACTATACTACCTTACTGAAGTAATACATAGGTATATTTGCTGTGTTTAATACTACTATAACTTAGACATTTCAGTGGATGCCTGTAGCTGAACATTCTCCCATTATCATTTCAGTGGAAGTGTCATGGTAATTATGCTTAATTACTCTGACATATGATATATATAATCTTTTGTGGATAATAAACTAAAATAAAGGTAATCATAGAATGACCATTTAGAAAAATTTGCAAAGATGTGCTTGGCAAAAACTGACTCATTTGATATGGCATTTCATGAGATAAAGCTAATTTTATCTGGCATTTAAATGGAAAGCCGTTTTCTTTAAGAAAATAGTAGAATAAAAGAACTTCGTAACATTTAAAACTGGAAAAGGCTAAATCAAATAGTATGAATGCTTTACAGAATTTACATGTTTAGCATTTTGAAAAGAAATGAAAATGGGTGTCAGTTTACTACTGAAAAGTGAAGTGACATATTGCTAGTGAAGCATTTAATTAATTAATTTATGTATTTATTAATACAAATGATGTATTATATTCCAAAAAATTATTTATTTATTATAATACATATAATATATCCATTCTTCCATTATCTTCCGCTTAACTCGCATGGGATCACGGACTAGCTGGTGCCAACCTGGCAACTCTGGGTGCAATGGCAGGAACAAACCTCGACAGGTACAATCCATTGTATGGGCACACACACACAGTCACACACACGGTCAAACACTAAGGGCCACTTTAGAAACACCAATTACCCTAACACGCATGTATTGGGATTGTGGGAGAAAACCGGAGTACCAGGAGTAAACCCACGCAGACACGTAGAAAGGCATAGAAACGGCCCACATAAAAAGGGCCCACGCTGCTTCACCCTAGGATTGAACCTCAGACCTTCTTGCTGTGAGGCACCGTGTTGCCCCGAGCAGCTGCCCACATGTTATATAAGTACATATAATATAATAATAAAATGATAATAATTAATATACTAATTAATTCATTTGTTTAATTTGAGCAAGCATCATCAAACTCCACCATTTGTTCAGTCGAGTAGTTGTGAAAATAATACATTACACTCATTAAGACCACCATTACACTGTGGCAGAACTGAGCATCTGTTTTAGGCACATAAGAAAAGTCTGCATATCATGATTGTTGTTTTTAATTCATAATAACATTCTTTAACATTGTGTTTTTTTATAAATTGTATATTTGTAAATCTTATTTATAAATATTAACCAATATACTGTACAAAAAAGGGGTAAGAAATAGCTTGAATATTTTATAGAGTATACAGCAATAGAGTTGTTTCAGGTAATTCCTTCACTTAGTGAATGGCTTATTTGATGTGTAGTGGTAAATATAACAGTTTAATTATAAGCTCCTTGCTATTATGTACTGTGAACCAGATAATGGCATATGATTGCTTGATTTGTCAGAGTCTTTAAAGGAAAGCTTTAAACTCAACTTTATGCACACTTTTAGGAAACAAAATCAGTTTGTCCATTGATCATATACCTTGTAAGGTCCCTCCTTAATGTCGCTCATTAAACCACACCTGACCAAGCTATGTAATTGCTGACATATATCCAGCATGTTTCCAAGAAGTCATCCTTTAATAGTTTGAATGTCAGAAGTGACTGGTAAAACAAGTCTTTATATCCCAAATATTTATTGAAAATAAATTAGTTTGTTCTCTTCACAGTATGTATTACTTTATTGGGACCTTATTAGGTCCTAAGTCATGTAAAGCACAATACTATGTATCATAAAGCTTATGGCTCCTAATATTTTTTTCTATAGACTATAGCATACTCACACATACTAGTGTTTTAAACACCTCCACACATACAATGGAGTATCGCTTAATTAATGAAGTAAGAAGTATGAAGAAGAATGGTGGTTAAAGAATAAATAAAATTTGTTGGAATGCCATATAATGTATATGGCTACAAAATTAACTAGTTGACAAATAATCTTTCATCACACATAATACTTAAAGCTGCACTTTACTAACATGTGCTTCAAAAACAGGGAACAATCTATTGCGTGTTTGCTTTGTGGCCATCCAGCAAGGCTTAGTCTGGGCCATGGATTAAAACACCAGCGCAGGATGAGCTCATTGTCAGCAATTCCCTGCTTAGTGGGAATGGGCTTTCTCCAAAAAGCGATACCAATTGAGCTTGGCTTGTCTGTCATCACCTCCCAATTAGCTGTCATTTATTAAGTCTGCTTAAAGACAGTACATGTTGGCAGGTGAAGATAGGCGTCTAAGAGTTGCCAGGGCCAGTTCTACCCTCCCCCAAATTACTTGTGTATTTGTAGCCAGGTAACTCTCCACAAACTCAACGAAACCCCATCTGTTTAGCCTTGTCAATTGTAAGGTATGAGGCAAGGAGAGAAACAGCAGTTAAATAGCAGCAGTTAAACTCTGTGTTAATCCATAGCCGATCAAATAAAAACATACTGCCATTTTAATGTGCAGTCCCTCATGAGGTCAACATTCTTTACTTGACCTAAATCTCACATTATAAATATACTTCCCCAAATGCCCACAAAAAACAGTTGTTTGGGAAAAAAATGTGAAAATATAACAACCTTCCCTGCCATATGACAGAGTCATGTGGAGACTGACACACAGACTTTTCAAATTGGGGCCCAGGGAGCTGAAGCATAAAATAACTTCAATCTTACAGGCTCTCCAAGGAATCGAGTTGAGGTGTGACCAACAACAACATAACAACAGCAAAGCAGGAAAGGGTGAATGCAGGAGTTATTAGAGGATGAAACATGCCTCTCCATCCCACTCCTTCTCCTACAGGAACCCTGAGAATGATCAATGGATTTAGTCAGAGGTATATTCAAGCAGAAAATTGCTGCCTTTTTATTTTCTTTGAGGTATTTCCAGAATACAAGCACCAAGTCCTGGTCCACCCAGGGTTGAATAAAACAGCATAGGAGCAGTCTTTAAGATCAGTCCTGAAAAAAGGAAAGAAAATATAGGCAGAAAGAGGTGAGAGAAACTAAAAGGAAGAGGGAGTTGGCATGATTGAAATTTTGCAGGTATAAAATTGAAGGCAGCCAGCTGAAGAGCTCTGCTTGGACCCAGGGTTTCCTTCCCATGCAAGGAAAAAAGAGACAAACCTCTTGGAAAAACAGAGCATCATAGTTACAGAGGTGTTTGATATGTTTTATACCACTCTTAAAGTGAGTAAAGAGAATTCCTTATTTAAAACTTAGACAAAAATATTATGATTGGCTTATATTATAGTTGGTGGCAAACCCATGTGAATCTTTGCATTCAGTGTGTTCTGCCTTTGGTCCTAAGCACACATCATCAATTTACTCCAAAAAAGACATTAAATACTGATTTGTCTTTCCAATACATGTTTCTACTATGTGATGGTCCTTTCTATATAAGTAAAAATGGATGCTCTGTGCTCCGGACCAAAGACGAAAAGGATTTTAGAGTAGCATTAATTTCTTCAATATGGCATCTTATCCAGGGACATCCATGCATTTATCAACAAGACAATGCAAGACAAGTACAATCAGAAAAAAATTGGGACTAAAATATTGAAATTTTGTAGACTTTCTTTGAGAAACATTGTTTTTAAATTTTCTCACACATTTGTTGACACAATGGAGACCCATCTTTCCTCCTCTGAGACTTTGCCTTTCCTGGATGCTGCTATGTTTTATCAAATCATTATTATAATCACTTGTTGACATCAGTTTGAAATCATATCATTATTTCTTTTTTTATTTATTTTGTTCATTATTTTGTTTATTTATTACTAGCTCTACATTTCCTGAATCTCAACTTTTGTGGAACATGTTGCAGTACTAAAATTCAGGAATGACCGGACAAAAAAAATAAAGATCTCAGGTTCATACTGTCTGCAATGAAATGTAAGCCAAAGTAAATGTAAGGAACAATGCATTTTCCAATCTTTTTCTGATTTGGGGTTGTGGCATTGACAAAGGTCCATACCATGACAGAACCTGGCTTTTGGGCTTGTTGAAAAAATGTATTGATTTTAAATACTGATTCATCTGACCATAATAAAAGTTTAATAAATTTAAATTTAAATTTACTGTGTAATAGTCCAGCCTAGATGCCTTTGAGGCCAGAGAAGTCAAGAGTACGTCTGGATAAGGTTAACATGAATCTTTTAAACGTCACTTAAAATTTTAAGTGGCACTTGTTAATCTAAATCTATATTAAAGTGCTTGACAAAGGTTTACCAAAGCAATCTCTTGCCTATGTGGTTGTATCAAATATTGTTGAATGGTGGTTCTTGATGCAGTGCTGAGGGATCGAAGATCACAGGCAAGCTTAAGCTTGCACTGAAATTCCTCTCGATTCACTTAATTGTTTAATTATATTATGCACTGCAAATTCCATTTAATCTTTCTTTAGACATTGTTTTTAGCCATTTCAGTAATTTTCTCATACATTTGTTGACAAACTGGAGATCATCTGGTCATTTTTACTTATCAAAGACTCTCAAAGCCATTCCGTTCCGTTTTTGTGCCAAATTATCATTACAATCATCTGTTGACATCATATGGCTCGAGGTGCTACCATGGGTTAAACGTCATAAGAAGGAATTTCAAGACTGCTTTGAAGGTTGCTGATAGCTGATGTTGATGATGACGTTTCCAGAACTGAAAAAGCCTTTTGAACGAAAGGTGAAATGTCTTCAAGAAACAAGGAGAAGTCCAGTTGCCTTCATCTCAGCTCTAAAGTCTACAATGACCTGGCTGATGGAGGAAACAGTTGACAGGACAAGTTGACAGGACAAGTTGACAGGACAAAACATGAAATATCATGAAACATGAAATATCACAGGTTCATACTGGTTACAATGTAGTAAAAGTACAATGAAATGAAGTCAAAGTAAATGTGAGAAACTCTGTGTTTTACATCCATTTTTACACAAGTTTTTTTATGATTTGGTATTTATTTAAACAGGCAAACAAAGCAAAACCATAAGGCAAAAGTCCAGAGGGAGAAAGGCAGAATCTAAGTAAACAAAGTGACACAACTTTTAATCAGTAATTGAGAAAACACTTAGTTTGGCTCGCAGGGAAAACTGGAATTACTTTGTGTGTTGCCAGTGGATGTTCGGGGGTTTAAATCCCAATGGAGGTGGGGTATTTTGGACTTTGAAACGTCAGACGCAGGTGAACTTGATATTCATGTGCACTCTGCAGACAGAACATATGGTTTGAGCTGGGAGAAGTGGAAGATCAGAGACATACGGGAGTAAGTTGGGAGTTTTTCAGTTCGTATGACACTTCATTCATTTGTCTCAAGATCTTGCAGGGAACAATAAAATGTGCAACTTTCTCTGTACCTGGGCTGGAACTGTTGTGTTCCCCTTCTTCATGTGAGGCACTGCGTGAATAAGACATTGGTGGGTGCTTTCCCACGCCTGCTCACTCCACCAGAACTAGGCATCGAGGGTTAAGTTGTCAATGTTTGTGCCATCCCAGGGGTAAAGTGGCTGTTGATATCCCAGTGTGCATTGAAAGAGGGTGCCCTTGGTGCAAAGAGTTCTGAGCATATTCATTCTATGGGAGATATTGGACCCAGTCTTGGATTTTGGAGAAACAAAAATAAAATTAAAATAAATATGGAGTTAGTTTCTGGTTACAACACTCCTGTTGGACTGTGGATGGTAACCATGTAAGACATGAGACTCACAGTGGTGCCTAGGCATTTCATGAAGCCCTTCCATACCCTAAAAGTGAACTGAGCTCCCCGATTGCTGACAATATCCTCAGGGAGCCCAAAGTATCAGAACACATGAGGAAAGATGAGTCCAGGTAATGGAATAAATGTCACAGATTTTGAAAACCTGTCAAAGACTACCAGCAGGGGTGCAGGGGTGCAGGGGTGCGTGATCGGGCTTGATTAGTGATCTGCTCATCAATCGCCCAATCTATAGATTGCAGGAGACACGTGGGTGGCAAGAAGGTACTGATGATGCTTTCTCCCAGTTTATGGGCATGGAGATGGAAATGGGAATATACTTTGCCATTCTTTGAACCTGGACCAGATACTCACAGTGCCCACTGGTTGTACAAAATGTGGTCTTCCAATAATCTTCTACTGCACTCTAATGTCCACCAAGTTATAGGTGCTGTGTAAATCCAGTTTAGTAAACACTCTCGTAGCTGTTCCATTGTGGATCAGCCAGGCAGGAGATCCAGAGCACAGTCATAGTTGCGATAAGGTAAAAGACAGCAAGCCTTGATTTTGCAAAATAAATTGTGGAGCTTTCGGTACTCGTGGGATCCGAGTGTTTGTCTGGGCTCTCTACAGATGTGGCTTGAAACTGGAGGTTTTGCAGACATAGGTAGTGCTGTAGACAATGGTCTGGCCAGAAAGATATGTCACGTGTCTTCCATGAAATACAGGGATCCACGAACAATGTGGTGATGTGATGACTCTGTGAAAAGTGTTATGGTTTCAAAATGCAGCGCACTGGTTTGTAGCAGAACTGAGGGATGCACTGGCTTTACCACGCTATCAGAGTGCTATCAAAGTCTAAATAAAACTAATAATTGACTATATGTATTCATACTTAAATGATTATTGTGGATCTAAATGTTGTTTGGACTCACTGGAGACTTACAGGTACAGGAGGAGATGGTCCGAGGAGTCTCAGAAGTTTGTGGCTGGGATCTGACTGGGCATTGTGCTAAGCGGTGATCAAAGGCAACACTGTAGAAACAGAGACGCTCTTGCTGGCAGCATTGTTTCTTCTGTGCCATCAACGAAGTGGGTCTGAGCTGAGCTGGGAGATCTGACAGGCAGTGCAGGAATGTTCAAGGGGTCGAGATTGGGTCACTGTCTCAGCAAATCGTCTAGTCAATTGGCCATGTTGATCAAGCCATACAGAGATGTAGGTTCTTCTCTGCACACAAGCTCTGTTAAGACATTGGGGTGGAGTCCCTGCTGGTTCATTCCAGTTGCTGTTGGCCACCAAGGTCTGCACCTCCAATACATAGTATGCAACATAGTGCTTTATTTCATAAGCACTTCACCAGTTCCTCTTCCTAGATCTAGGTGATCAAAGACTTCCTTGAACTCAGCACAGAACTGATCATAGGATCTTAGAGCCTTTCCCGGGAGCAGGCTGATCATGTGAGCATGTTTTCTGAAGATCGAAGATTTCCTCCTGTTCCATAAAGTAGAGAGAAGGATAAGAAAGCTATAGCATCCTTTCGGGTTTCTGTTTTATCATTCCATGCACAAGATAAATAGGGCCCTAGGAGATGTGCAGGTGCAGGTGGTAGTGTCTGAGGTGTCAGTTGTCGCACTTGTAACTGAGTAAGCGCTAAATGATGCTCACCCACCAGTCAGCCTTGGTTAGCAAGGGCTTCAGTGTGCGAGGGTATACCTGCTGCCTCCATGTGTGGCAAAGTAACAAAAAATATTCAAAATGGCCAAGTCAAAGTCTGAAGTATTCATGTGAAGAAACCAATATTCCAGAACTGAAGCTGTTATGTATGGAGGAATCTATGTGCAGGATAGGTTATCAATTTTTCAAATTTGAGGTTGTACTTATTTCTGCACAGGTATTGAAAGCAATAGCTTAAATATTTAAGCTGCTCATAGTTATCTAATATTGTAACATTTTCCTCAGTTAATAAATAAACAAGTATAACATTCTTTGTATCATTTTTTTTAACTGTCCTCTTTATGTTTAGGACTTGATAAGAAAGTTGATAGTGTTTTAGTCATATTTATGCAGAAATATAAAAAATGCAAAAGGGTTCACAGATTTGTAAAGGACCACTGTACTTTTAGTAGTGTAAGTAACTGCTTTTCAGGTCATCAGAAATATGCTTTCACGCCTATTGTGCAGCATTCTAGAATATTGTGTATATGTTTGGATATTCCTCTAAAACTTTTCAACCCATGTTTTTTTTGAAAATTACACATTAATTATTCAGAACATTTCAATTGGCTTATTTTCACCGAACTTTAACAGGGGTGTATGGCTCAAAAATAACATTGTTGTTATTATTTTAATTATTATTATTATTATTTGATATACATTCCCAAATAATAGTGTAATAGAATACTGCATATTTTAAATGAAAAAAATTGAAGAAGAAATTTGAAGTGGCACTGTTCTGGTGACAAAGAAAGCATGTGGCATGTAGGATAGAGGGTTGTAGGATGGGGCTGTTATGGATAGAGTTAGCCAGTGGGAAACTTCGCTGCGCTGCTCCCCATCGTGCCAATTGATGGCCTCATCCGTTTTCCCAGTCCAGACCCTTAATAGATCTGCAGCAGCTTCCCTTCCAATTAAAAGGCCAGGCCTCCCTATTTATCAAAGAATAGAAGGGACAACGGGAGTGCAGAGTTTAACATTAAATTGTTAGGTAGCAATGGTAGACCAAATATTTAAAGCTAGAAAGTATTTTTTGATGATTTTTTAATTACATCTCCCTAATGAAACTATACAGTATATAGGGGATATTTCAACATGAAAATAAAATTTGTGAGCAGTGTATATATAGATATATGCTAAGATGTTTTGGCCTGGTAAGTCTAGTATATATATATGGAAATATATAACAGCAGTTGCGAAGTTGTAAGTGTTTACCTATAAAATATATGCCCCTAAAAAGTATTAAAATATTACAATACCTAATAATTCCCTTTAAATTGCTTACTGAATACATTATAATAATAAATTAATGAATAAGTAACTGTAATCAAAAGAGGATTTTCATCTTTAAGTACAGGTAATGGCTTGTGGTGTTTTTAAATGGTAAATAATATGAACTAAACTAAAGTAAAACTTTCGGATATGTCACTCACACAAATAGCCTAGACTAAACCACATCAGCTGGCATTCAAGGTCATGGACATTACATTTCCCTCAATGCTATTACTACTTAGAATATGTAGCAAAATAATCCCTATTAGTATACTGACACCTACTCCTTCACTCACACCCACACAAATCCTTTTTTTCTCCTTTTCCTTTTTTCGTTCATGTTTCCTATCATGTCAAAGGGGGGTAGTGGATTACTTTTTATGGTTTAATTCAACAATAACATTTGCGATCAGGGTCTTGGGCATCTCAAGGGCATTCCTGGTGAAATTACTGGGACACTGCACCATTTATCATAGCCTGACATGTGTCATGTTCCAGACTCCTGAGCGGAGAGGTTACAGCTGAAGACAGCTAGTTCTTTGTTGAGCAGCCATCAAAGACAACATCACTCATTTATTTAAAAAGAGTGTGAAAGCCAAAAGCAGAGAAAAAACTGAAGAAAATGTTAGCATTTTCACACATCTTCTAGAGAATATTGCACCATAATGGCCATATAGGGCACCTGTCAGAGAGAAGTGTCTATGCATAACCTTGCTATCATGTCCTTACCCCTCTATTATTAGTAGCTATGGACATGGGAAATTGAGTTTTTGCAATTGTGAGAGTGTGTTTATGTGGGTCTGTTATTGTTGCAAGGACCTCAGCTTTCTAAGCTGCTCATAGTGTATATAAGTACTTTTCTAACCTATACAGTATGTTAGCATATTTATGTATAGACTGGATTCAGCTGGAGACAGAACTGTGATATTTGGTTATTTAATGCAGAAACTCTTAAACCCATTATTTGGACTCATTTCATTTTTCCAACTCAGCAGATGCTTTGTTGTCATTTTTTTGCTTATTATAAATGATAATAATTAAAATAAAATAATTAGTCACACTAGGTTGTCCATCTGTTCTTACCTGCCATGATAGTTTTTCACTGTATTCCATACAGCATCAACAAAAGTGTCCATATAAAATAACAATAAATCTTAATGTATTAAACAAGATTTTCATATTTGAAGATAGACTCATCTTGAAATTATCATAAATTAGATGGTAGGTTTTATGTTAAAGACTAACAACATATAGGGTTTATGTTAGGATTCAATATATAACATTTAAATATAGTATATTTACAATTTAATACAATTTAACAAGCATTTTTGGGTTAAGGGCCTTGCTAAAGGACCCAGCCATGGCAGGTTGGATTTAAACCCTGCACCTTCTGATGCATAGTCCAGTGCTTAACCGCTAGACCACTGCACTTGCACTGTGCGAAATACTTGCATTTTACTATAGTTATTATTGTTAAGATAAACATCACATTAAATTGGATTTTTTTACCAAATGACACCCTGTATGGAATTGTTTATAGTCAAATCTGACAGTTGCTACTCTGGTCTGTGACTAACCCATATTTGCCACTCAAATAGTTCCACAAAATAAATAAATAAATAAAATGAATAAATAAAAGTAATTATAATCACTGTATATAAAGCATTATCTTGCAATATCAGAGAGAGAGAGAGATCTGTCACTTGCCTTCAGGTACTCAGTCAAAGCTATTCAACTTGTATTCCAGCAAGTCCTCCAGAACAACCAACATGAAACAGACACAAAAATGTGTAATAAAATTGATATGGCAGTGACAGCAGTTCAATGTACTCACAAATGATTTGAACAAATTATTACTTTTGTCATTGGTGGCTGTGTGATCCTGATTGATCTTAGATGTCTTGTGTTATGACCAGTCGCTTGTTTCATAGGATTAATGAGACCTTTCCAGCTAGTTCAGTGTAGTTGTCAATTAGACACTTGCAGTGGTAGAGATACAAGACTGCACTATTTCTGCACTATTTCTGTATTTTTTTAGACAATTTAAAATAACCAACCACTATCTCATAGTTACTACCTAAAATTTTATGTTTATGTTATTGGAGAACAGTGGATCGCATCAATGCTCGCTGTGCTAGTACTGTAAATAACGCAGCCCTCTGTGCCACACGGTTCTATCCCTATCTATCTATATGCACGATAGGTTAACAATTTTTCAAATGTATGGTTGTAGTTATTTCTGCACAGGTATTGAAAGCAATGGTTCAAATACTTATTCTACTCATAGATATCTCATATTGTAACATTTTCCTCAGTTAATAAATAAACAAGTATAACATTCTTTGTATCATTTTTTCAACTGTCCTCTTTATGTTTAGGACTTGATAAGAAAGTTGATGGTGTTTTAGTCATATTTGTGCAGAAATATAAAAAATGCAAAAGGGTTCACAGATTTGTAAAGGACCACTGTACTTTTAGCAGTGTAAGTAACTGCTTTTCAGGTCATCAGAAATATGCTTTCACGTCTATTGTGCAGTCCACTATTTCTGACACTGCATATTTCTCTAATTATCACTTTTATGGTTTTAAGCTGTGTTTGGGGTAAGTGAACACATGGTTCCATCCCTGAACCTGAGGACTGCTGAGACTTTGTGGCATCTGGACAGATAGACACAAAAATGGATGTTTAGGTGGCAGGAAACCACACACCTGGAATTTTCACTGCCAGGGAACTATATACCTAAACTTAACTGTAAAAGGAACTAAACATAACTTTGAAATGCAACTGAAAAGTTGTATAGCATGATGTTTTAGAACTGTGCTCTTCTGCTGAGCCACCCGTGTGTGCATTCCACCTCTCGAGAGATGATGTTCAATTTACATTTTAGGTTGTGTAGCCACAGGACCCTGTGTTTGGTTCAGGATGCCCATCTCCATGGTACACAGTGTACGTGCAGTGAGTACCAACCAAACAGCAATGACCATTATACAATTCAGCAGACACCTGAGTGGAATTTCCCTATGAACAGATTGGCACCCGAAGCTTGTCTTCAAATCTGCTTGAATGCATGTATATCTGTGTTCCACATTGCCAGGGTCAAAATTTTCTGCAGTCCCAGAGGTGAGGGCTAGGTCTGTGTGCAGCCAAGTCCCACATTAAAGATACGCAGTCAGGAGAACAGTAGCTGAAGCTAGTGCTTCAGATATTTATACAAACATAAAATCAGATGGTGGGGGTTGGAGGTTAACATAAAAAAACAGGCTTCAACTGGAACGTCGTACCTATATACAGGGTAAGTCAAAAGACACAGGACGCACATGTATTTCAGAAACAAAAGGGAAAATCACACATCACAATGAATACCACAGCAAGTAATGGGTGAGGGGGTATACCTTTTGCTATATGTCTGGAATATGGCTGCCATTTTGAAAGTAGACAAATTGGATCAAGGGCAAGTGTTTCCAATGGGAAGGTATCCATGTAGCACATCAAAATGACCAAAAATTTCAACATTTCAACATTTTTTAACACAGAAAGTTAAAAACCTTTGTTGTTTATCACGGGTAACTAAAGATGGAATTGAAAATGCAGCTGCCGTATCATAGCCACAGACTTCAACAACCAACTCCTAGCAAGACAAATTTCAAATTCCATTAAACCAGTACTGTGGATGACTAAGCCACGTAGTCTTACTGATGAAGAAACATCAACAATGGTTTTGGAAACCTTTGAGAAAAGTCCACAATGCAGCCTGCAACATGTCATGTGGTTCTTGACTTGCCCTGTATATGGATTTATTAAATTTACATTATTCCATTAGAGAAAAAAATTATTTGATACTTGCCATATTTGGAACTTAATGAGCCTTCTTGAATGCATTGCTTCATGGACACCAGGTGATTAGTGATTCGTAGTTGATTAGTAGTTCCACATATATATATGTTGCATACGACAATCGGTCACTCCTAGTAGTGATATGAGGGACAGAACTATATGTCCGATTATATGTTGCCTCTTATGGTGGCACAACTAGCATTTAGCATTAGCAGTATAATGCTCACCCAAGCACAGCAATGGGTTTCCATATGGGTTTCTATATGCTGGAAGCACTTTTATGCCACCTTGTGTCATGACCCAGTGTCTAGATCAACCACACCTGTATTTATTTACATAGCTACCTGCAACATAACTGCATGCCAAGTTTTCCAGCAATCTGACATTTATATTTAACATTTTTTACCAAAGAGTGTATTATTGACATTATTACTACATTTACATATAGATATGTAAATGTATATGCTGTACTAGCGTTTTGAACCAGGTACTATCAGCGCAACTATATAAACGTCTCAACAGATGTAGTATCTCCATTCATTCTAGTTCTTCGTACTCACGATCCGTAAAGCACGCCTCACAGAGGTGTTACCAACCTAAAAATCAGAACTTTGGACTGTTGTGCTCTGATTCTTGCCTGACGTTTTCAGTAAAACTGTGTACAGGCTGACACTTGTCTGTGGTTATTGGGGAAGTCTGTGATGCATACACACATTGTTAAATCATAAAATTAATCAAAAACACAACTTTAAAAAACACGTCCAAATTGTTTCACAACCAAATTGGTGGTGGGACATGCTGGGGGGGCAACTGCATTGATAAAGGATATACCAGTGGCAGCTTGTTAGAGGAGAGAACTGAACCCTGAACAGTATTTTTATAAGTACCTTAACCATTGTGCTACCACAGTCCCTTACCATTAGAAATAAAGGAAATGGTGACACAAGAATAAATGAAGGCAATTAGATTTGATCCATGCAACTAACACACTTGGGGTATAGGCTGTGATAGCTCAGCACTGAATGCATAACCTCAGTAAGGTCTGTGAGCCATGAACTCTTATAGTCTCTTTAATGTGCCCCAGGACAGCATTAGTGCCCTTATTGTGTACATTATAACAAATAGAGAGAGGTTTAAAAGCACTAAAACAGCATAAAGGATTTGTTCAGATACCTTTTGTGGTTTATGCATACAGATAAGCTGACATACAGCGTGGTGCTTACTCTCTCTCTCTCTCTCTCTCTCTCTCTCTCTCTCTCTCTCTGTATATCTTGTCTTACTATACTTGTGTTTTAATTTTGTTGCCCAAATGTCCGCACATGAATAGAAACTAAGAGCCAAACACAAAGAACCAAAAAACTCGGTTAATGTTACTGCGGTCATGTAAGGGTTGTGTGTAGGTGGAGATTAGCATTAATTAACTACAATAATATTATGTAAATTAAAACTACCCATAATTGCAGAAAGACAAACTTTTGAACCTTGTGAATCAAATGCTTTGAAAACATGTCTTTATAGTATTTTCTTGTTATATATACTATATATCTTATACATCTTAGGTTTAGGGAGTTGTTTTTGTTATTAGCAGATATTTTGCAATGCAAAGAATGGCTAAATGTGATGACTTCACAGATTAATGATAATTAATAATGATGTAACAATATGAAATAATTTGAAACGTAAATAATTGAAAATACTTTTCTGAGGTTTTTGTACATGTTGTTTTGAAACTATGTTTAACACATTATATATTTATATATACTTATAGACTTGCCGGATGTGCACCTTAACTTTAGTTATGTTAGCCTCAGGTTACAGAGTACAACGTTCTGAAAAGTGATACGAGATAAGCTGTGCCATGAGCCTACAGTGCCCTCTAGAGGACAAAAAGACAATGAAAGATTAATTGACAAGTGACGTTTGGTCAAAATAAAAAATATGATCGAGTTGGTCTGTGTGGTCTAATGTCTTTTTTCCTGCATGGGGAGAGAAAATTACTTTACTCACAAAAATGTTAGGGATCTTTTATTATGGGATATTTTGTTTTGAAATATCCCCTATTTTTTTGTGAGCAATGGGATATTAATTACTGAAGCAACCAATGCGATATTAACATGATTTGACCTTAGTGACCTGGGCACTTAAACCATCTACCAGAATGCTGTATGCTCAAGTTTCAAGAAAATACAGTCAGCTGTTTTATTTTATTTAGTTTAGTTTAATTTAGTTTTATTTTCTTTAATAATGCTGTTGTCCTTAACCTCTTTATTATTAATGAAACAATCTTTTGGTAATTCCTGTAAGAGATGAGATAATGGCAGGTTAAATATGTGTGACACTTAAACTTAGGTTGCTGGTGACTTAACCCTGCCATCTGTCACAATGGTTTTGCAAAAACAGTGGATTTAAAGCTTGCTCTTTTGGGATGAGGGAGGGTCTCATTAAATGACACGGTGGGTTACTACATTTCAGAGTACAGAGGATTGCAGTAGGATAATAAAAAAGGTTCATAAAAAGATTGAGGACGATAAATTAAGTGCATGAAGGGTTTGCAAGAATAAAGAAAGACTCCAGAATGAAGTCTGTTTACCAGTACAGAAAAGGTATAAACAGCCATTTGTGTTGTGGCAGGGGCTAATATGATGTTAGAAGAGAGTTTGGTGAAATGACACTGGGGTTGGAAAGTTCACTCCAGCCTCATTCTGGAAGCCTCTGCTTCTTCACATCACTCAAAACAGATTGAGATGCCAATCATACACACAGCTAGTGTCATTGCCTTACTGCCAAGCAATATATTAAAACTCCACCATACACACACATAACAGTACAAGATCTTTTCACAGTAAACTATTTCTTAAATGGAAACTGGATAACTTCCCATTGCCTGTTCTGCTGCTATATAACACGTTTAACCCACTCATAACCCTTATTAATTAAAGACTGAAATTGCTTCATGCTTACCTACTAGAGAAGCCTGCTTTAATGCACCACTTAAGATGCTGCTCAAACCATTCAGATTATTTAGAGAATCAGAGCAGGTGCCTCTGAAATGCCAAAGAACGATACTTGCACTACCATTCTTTTTTCCCCAAATTTATCTTGTATTTCTGTTACATGTAAATAGATATGATCACCAATACGATTGATTGCAGTGAGGAGTGTACAATAGAACAACAATGGATGATGTCATAAGCCTGTCCTAGAATTCACTGGGTGTCAAACAGGGTTCAAACACAGGTCCTTTGAGCACATGGACTGTGAATATATAAATATATGTACAATAAGTGTTTTCTACATATTGAATAAAAAACTTTGCACATATTGAAACTTATTTGGCATTGATTCATCACATATACCACATACACTCAACAGGATCCCCAAACATATAATGCCAATAATGATGATTTCTATCTATAAGAAATAATGTCTAAGTTCACTTTACTGATAAGTAATTAATGGAACTTTATGTTTCAAGAAGCACAGAAGAACAGAAACAAAATGTAGAGCCAGAGCCACTGGTGAAACTACAGATACTGAAAAACAGAACAGTCATATCGATGCATTATTCACTACACCATTCACACTTATCCATAGCCATTTAGCTAGGGGTTATCACAGTGTTAGCTAGCCTCCATTTACTGTCCCCCAGTTTAGCTTTGTATGTCCTCTGCAGTCTCTGTTCTTCTGTTCTCTTGGCATACCACTTTTCTTATGCCAAATGTCTGCATACCAGTTCTAATGACATTATTTCTCAATCAGTCCCTAGTGGAGGTCACTGATGTGTCATGTATAAGAATTTATCTATCTATTATACATGCTTCATTAAGCAGCACTTTAGCTACATCCACTAAGCCCATTGAAACAGGCCCTGATAATACTGCCCCGATGTCATTATCCAGTGATTGGCACCATTCACTATGCGTTCATTTTTTATCCTTGAACATTGTCACTGACAACCCATGCCTAGATTCATGTTTAATTTTTCATTTTTACTAGATTGTATTAAATTCTATTTGGTAATATACTTTATTAAAAAAAATAATAAAAATGGTTTATCAGATGCAGAACATCATTGTCAGATTATGAACCATAAATGAATCATTTAATCATCTAACACTAGAGTGTATAAAGCATGTGATAAAGTTTCCATAAACCTGGTCAGTGGGAAGTGTTCGGAAAAGCTCAAACCTAAGCACTTAATTTAACCTTTGTCAGTTTGTGACATATAATTTGTTCTTCATTTCTTTTATTATGTTTTGGACGGTGCCAATACAATCTAGTTTATGCTATAAAGTTAATTCCCTTTTGCCATTTATAAATGACAACTCTAGAGTCAACAAATCATTCAGTGCATGTATTGCACATTCTGGTGTCAAATAATTTAACTTTATACTGCTTATATGAATAGATGCAACCTACAAAGAAAGTGTATTCAGCTCAGTCTGAGATGGCCCCCAGACATGCTTGCATTGCTTGTTGATAAAATTTAGGGAGTGGTTTGTTGGGGACATTTTTCACAATTTCTCAGTCAAGGATGCTTATTAAGGATGATTGTTCAGTTGACTGATACCAATACCACAAATACAACAGTTTACATATTCCGCTTAAACTCTCTCGCGTTTACACAAATACACACACAGATAGCTCCTTGCATGCATGTACTTTTCTATTGTCAATTTATATTCATCATTTAACAATGCGTCATCCCCCCCTCAGAGCCGTGAGAGATCCTAATGTTGACCTTCTTAATATCCTGCTCCAGATTAGCCCAGCAGGTGTATGTTTGCTAAAACAAAGTCAATGTCAGTACAAGCTAATTGGATTAATGTCCAAACGTGCACTAACAAAATAAAAATTCATAATTAGCCTAAAATGGAATGCCCAAAATCATGTGTGGATAGAATGCATTTTAAAACATACGTAAGTGTTTCTTGTCCAAACCCACAGGCCAGGAACAAAAAAAAACAATTAGCTTTGATATTCATGAACCAAATCATGTATGATTGGAATTCAATTCAGCAAGGGACAGTTTCATATCCAAACCCATAAACCAGAAGAAAAATGTACAAGTAGATTTTGATATCCATGTGTCAAATCATGTATGATTGGAATTCTCTTAAACAAGGAACAGTTGTGTTTGCTCGGAGATGTGTGAGGCTTATGCAGCATTACTGATCTGGCTTAATGGGGGGGTCTGCTGACAGGTTAGAGTGGAGATTTACTAGGTTCAGCCCTGGGTTGCTCTGTCAAGAGTGATGCTAAGGAGATAGAGGGCTATTAAAGACGCAGCCACACCATTAGGGCTTGTTAGGTTTGGCAAGTTCAATCATCATGGTTACAGCGAGATCCAAGGGTGCCCTCCATTCCACCCTGGTTTTACCCTTTCGACAACCTCTGCCCTGCTCAGGTGCCCCCAGGGTTTAATTCCTTGTCCAGAAGCTAAAACAACAGGATCACTGCTAGAGTGCTAATACTCAATAGGCAGTGGCCTACTTTGAGGGATTTGATCGTGCGAGAGGGTTGGGGAGAAAAAAATCCCTGATCCGCTGCCTTAATGACAGTGATGAAAGCGATCTAACGACCTGCAGTGTTCTGTTAAATCTGAAAACATGCTCACATTATTAATTTCTGATTATGAGAATGCAGTATTGATAGGATTAAACTATTTGGACCTCTTTTGTGTAGTGTCTTTATTATGATAACCACTGCATTTAAATATATGCTGTTTGTTTGTGTGTGACAGTAACTTGTTTGTTATATTATGGCGTTTCTGTTATTGTTACAAATTCATCAAAAGAAACTGACTTGCAGTACAGTAAAGTACAGAACACTTTATGATGTAAAGAACAAGAACAATGTTATAGAGCTTATAAAGACAAATACTATACAATTATTTTAACATGTTTTATTCATATAACGTTCTAATAGTTTGATATAGTTTTCTTCAATTTTACGAATGGTCAGTAACTTACTTGTTTGATTAAATGTGGTATTTTTAATTCATCTCTGCATGTGGCGCATATGATTAAATCCTATCTAGTAAAGTATTTGTAAGAGCAATACAAGCATGTTTATTTATGCTCGTACTGCACACAGTTCAGGAAAATGTACCTTTTTTATCACTGCACCACCACCAGAGGGCCCTTGTTCTCTCAAGCGGTGTATCGTGATAGACAAAGGAAAGCAAATCAGCCAGCTTGCTGTATGCCATAACATTAAGTATTTACCACATTCAGGCAACCAGCTCTTTCAGTTTTCAGTCAAAAGCATAAAATATTGCATAATTTCAACGTATATAATTTATATATTTTATGTGTAACTAACATATATAAAATTGCCCAAGTTTTGACTACAATTAAATATATTTTTATGCAATGACCAGCAAGTCAAACACAGGCAAAGTGATATTCCTTCTTACACCTTACGATAATTTCCTAAAACATTTCAAAAAAATTAAACCATAAAATTGCATTGATGTTTTTCACATGGACTTCTGTAAAATATTTACCAGACCCACGAATACACAAATAATCTCACTGAGATTAGAATCTGATCATTCTTAATCTGGCTTAAAGAGCCATGTTTGGTCTTAAATAAGAAAATGAAGCATACTATTAATTAATATATCTAAAAATAAAAGTGCTATACAAAAATAAACATTGAATGAAATCAGTCTTTATAACTGGGGATTCTATTCTTCTTCTGCTTTATACCTGGCTTTAAATAGAATCTCATATCTACTTGTAATCTTCAACATGTAAACCAGGAAAAAGGAATCATATTCTTGATTTAGAAGTCCAACCAGCTGATGGCATTTTTGATAAGCAGGTGCCATGAGCTGAGCTGCCCGTGGCGTCAGTCGCCTCCAAAGACTCTCCCCCTGCTACTGCCTGTTTGGCCATCAATCCATCAGCTTAATTTTGTATATGAAAGGCAAGAATTCAAAAGGCTGAATAAGCACAAAAAATCACTATGAACAGGAGTCTAGAAATGCATACCTAATAATGCCAAGTTGACATGCAATACATCATATTACCCATTAGTAGTTGCTGGGTAAAACAGGAATCAAAAGTCTGTAGGCTCTTGACAAATCAAAGAGACCATTTGCATCGCCTTGCAGTCTTTCCTATCCAATCTCACCTGCATCACCCTTCAAAGCAACAAGTACTTCATTATGCTGCAATTACAAAAATATGACAAAAGAACAAAGGAAAAAAAGCACAAAAGGCACATCAAAAATCATTGTTGCCTGTTAGTTGACACATTCACATCACGTATAGTCAAACGTACAGTGAAAACTAAACCCACACTGAGTATATGGAGAATGTTGCACAATAACATGAACGATGGTAAATAGCAACACTTCAGTGATTGTAAATGTTTGCTTCAGGGCAAATAAAAACACAATTATGTAGTTAAAAATATTAAAATGTTGCACTGGTTGGGGTTCACAAAATCTTTAATACGTTTAATTGCATAATATGCAATAATAAGTGAACTGCTTTAATCGTCTTGCTGTACTGTAGCTGGTTTGCTTATGTCAGACTGATGTCAATCATTTGCAACAATTTTCAACTATTTTTACAACTCAAGATGAGTTTTTAGCTTGCATGAACATTTATTAGGAAAACAGACAACCCCAAAGACCTATTTTCGATTATTGGCCTGTTATTGCATGTTTTTTGTGCCAGTGTGGGTTTCCTTAAGGTACACTGGCTTCCTCCCAAAATTACTCCTTCTTTTTCAAAAACATGTGATAGGTAAACTGGCATTTATATAAATATCTTTGTATGTGTGTGTGAGTGGGAAGGTTGTTTATATTACATATTCATTTATCCATGTTTTGGATGTAAATGTGAATATCTGCAAACAGCTATATTGGGTATACTCATAAATCTGATATTTGCTCACCATGAGGCCTCTGTGTTCAAACGTGACCAACTTCGGCTCCAAAACAGATTTCATGTTTATGGCACAACTGATGGTGATATTGTTGGTGGCTGGATGTAAATGACAGGACATGTAATGGGCATTGTGACAACAAATTTTCTTCTAATAAATGCATGTAAATGGTTCAGTCAGAGACAAGGGTATGTAGTGAAGGTACCTGTGTCTGCATGGTGGACAACTAAACTGTGGGAGCTGCTCGTGCTTGTCTGTGGATCAAACAATTCTCTCTACAGGTGGTCTGTCTGCACCCCCTCTTAAAGTCCGTCAACTAGACAAAATGTCTTTAAGTGCATCATAGAGTCGCGTCAAGCAGTAAATGGTCTCTCACCAAGAAGTAAGAAAAGCAGGTGTATAGACAGCAGGTGGAAGAACGTTTATGACATTTGTAGCAGGATCCAGGGTTCCAGTGTCTAAACAGACCACACCTATTATCATGTAAATGTCTGTTCTATAAGTATATGAGATTTTCAGGAATCTGACATTTCTAGATGTGTGCTTTGTTTTATTTTATTTATTTTATTTTTCTCAACGCGTGTACATCAAGATAATAAAGCATAATAAAATCTGGGTAGGATCTCTGAAGTTGAGCATGGGCCTGGGCCTGTAGGGTATACTCTTTAGTCTATGTTACACTTATGTGAAAGCTCTTTTTGTTTTTCTTTTTGTTTGACAAAAAAACATTCAGATAGAAATGTCAGATTGCTGCAAAATTTCGCAGGCAGATATGTCAATTATGGTATGATCTGATTAGACACTGGGTCATACCACAAGGGGATGCCATAGTGCTTCCCTTGCTGCTTTATAAATATGTTCTCAGGTGATACTTTTGGCTAGTGTATCTCTTGATGAGATTGTTGACTTCTATAAATTCCTCTGTGACGCATTTGCCCAAAGCTGGACCTGTATATCCTCCAAACTCATAGTTTGCAGAAGGTGGTGTACCAGCTGGTCCCATAAATGCTGATAATAAATCTGATATTTGCTCACCACGAGGCCACTGTGCCGAAACCTGGGTAGGATCTTTGAAGTTGAGCATGGGCCTGAGATGTAGTTGTAATGTAGCTGTTGGGGGTAGTAAATTTGGTTCCCCACAAAAAGATATATTGTAATTATAATTGCATGCTCCAGTCATGCCTGAGCAGTTAAGTGATTTGTCAGATTACCAGAATGACTTAACCCTTAATTAACTAAATTTGGAAGCTCACAGTTTATTTGTATTAAACAGTTAAGTAAATAACAATACATATTCAGTCTACATACCGTATGCATGAGTACAATGTTTTACAAAACAGAAACCATAAAAACCAGCCAAATTCCTATATATATATTAACTCATAACAATCACGGTCACAAGTGAATAGACATACCGGTTGTGCTGTGGTTTAGATGTCTTACTAGCAAAAACAACACAAAAGTCTCCCCAAAGAAGCTTAAAAAAGGATCCACCCAGATTCCAGTTTGTCTAGCAAAGACCTATGTTTAAACTCTGTGCCTGTAGGTTCATGGCTAAATCCCCCAAGAAGCCAGGCCCCATAAATTATTTGTGAGGGATGGTGAGGTGCATCTTTTAACATGTGCAGTCACTTCAGAGTGCCAAGCCTACAAATGTCATGTCCTCTTAAGATCAAAAGTAATTGGTCAGGGCGGGCAGCGAGGCACGAGGTAACGAGGCAGTTTGCCAGTGTGACACAGTGTGTAGGATGACAATGAGCTAATAGACCTCCTAGTACAGAAGTAAAATGGGCCATATTTTACTGTTACACAGTAAAAGTGTCTTTTACTCTACGGTATAAATGTTTGCCCAGCTGGTTAGGGAAACAGACTGTTTCCCTATAATAAACAAAAATTAAAACCACATTATACAACGCTAAATATTGATTTACAATGGGGAAACATAGTTAAGCATGGAAAAGCACTTTGTGTAAATGATAAGTCAGGATGCTGCTCTATTTGTAACAAGTAAGGCATAGAAGCAATGCTCGTAACTGTGCATTAACTCTGTTTTTCAAAGGTCCATAGGGCATTTGGGACTCTATGGTAGAGAGGGGGGGGTGGCACCCTGGAAGGATGTTAGACAGTGAAGAGCAGGTGTTGGCCTCTCAGTCTGGCCCTGAGAATTTTGGCTGTCATTTGTAATTTTGGACCATCACCCCCTGCTTCACTTTTAAAACCAGAAAGCAGCCTTTGAAAGCAGCCATTTGGAGACTGTTAACTCAAGAATGCAGTATAGTCATGATAAAAAATGTAAAGGACAGTGAACTTTGATAGTGTATAGAGTATAGGTATAGAATAAATCAGAGAGGGTTCTAAATGCATTGCAATAAAACAAAGGGCAGTCCAGGCTTCATGATCATTTACGTTAGCTTTATGTTTTTTGTTTCTGTATCTTCTTTATATATCTTTATGTTTACATAGTTAAAGTAAATGGTTTGAGATTTTTGTTACTCCACATCAACCTGTAACTATTGGAACCTGGAACTGCTTAGTTAAACTGTCACTTCAGATAAACAAAGATGTGACCAAATCTCTAGATCATTAACAGGTGTCTATGGAACTTCTATAGATCAAATCCATTAAAGAACATATTTTTTATGGTTTATACTACTACTACTACTACTTCTACTACTACTATAATAATAATAATAATAATAATAATAATAATAATAATACTAACAATAATCTATTATTATTATTATTAGCATTAGCATTAGCTTTCTTCTTATTTTTTTTTATTAAAAATTGACATGCTGTATTGTTGTTTTAACATGCAGGTCTTTAGCTGTGCGTTAGGACAGCAATCACACTTTCATCAGCAGGGAAGTGGGTTACATGACCCAGACAAGATAATACAGTCCCTGGAGCCAAAGGGCAGTCAGACATGCCAAACCACTTGCCTGAACCTTACATCACCATGCACCCATGCAAACCCTGCTGATGAGGATTATGGGATTGAAGGAGGGACAGTAGGAATCCCAGAGGGCCAGTATTGCTGATGGGTAAGACAGTCAAGCATATCGTTAAAATGGCAAAATGTGCCCTAACCTCAAGGTCACAAGAGATGCTTATGTCACTAAACACTAAGTATGATGTATTTTATCACCTTAGCCATCTCAAAATAATATTGTATAGGATCAAGCATTAATTTGTCTGTGAAGTTTGAATTTCAGATGGATTTTACTTCATTAGCATTTTTATATGGTTTTAAGATATTCATCTAGCAATGAATGTCTGAACGTGACGAGAACCTTGCCATTTGTAGTGGTCTGCTAAGATTTAAAGGGGTGCCACATTTAAATGACCAGTAGCAATAAGAATAGCATTAATTACTGTGTTCACTCTTTAATTAACTATACCGCTGAGACCAGTGCAAGCCCATGCAGATAACAGTGATCTGTTCTTTGTACTTTTTAAATATAAAATGAGAACACCTGAGCAAACATGGAGCATAACCTCAGAGAGTAATCTCATTTCCTAGTTGCTCTATTCCGTAAGTCTAGTAATTATACTCTATTACTTACTTACTTACTTATGTAATTACATACATACTTATATAACACTTACATCTTTCCAACACCAAGGTGTTGCGTTCAGTACTGCTACTGAAAGGACCTGCATTAAGAAACTAAACTGGAAATATCCATCTGATTCAAAGGTCCAAGAAATACAGAAATGGTAGAACTTTATTACCAATAAACCAATGAGCAGATGCATTCAGTATTAAGGATATTGAAACTACTGTACATAGTATCACTGAGCCTAACCATGCATCTCTAGTCATGGGTTAAAGCGAACTGTAAAGTTTTATACTGTATCCAGGTCTTCATAAGGCCCTGAAAGCTGAAATAAAATACTGTTGTTGACTGCATAGAGTTGGACTCTTTTTATTGTCCTTGAGTAATTAGATTTTGGTGATAATGTGATCTCATGGATAAAATTACTGTCGCATTGCCCAAGCTTGCACTGTTGCTAAATCCACTGTATGAGGGTACACATCATCATCCTTATCACCGCTACTTTTTGCCTTGGCATTGGAGGTCTTTAAATCTTATTCATAGATACAAAGTTTTCCATATGATGTGGGGAATAAACTTTAAGCTGATTATCATTTCTTTCCTACATATTCCCTGTCCTCAGTTCCAGTACAAGAATCCATATTAAAAGTTCTTCATGTGTAAGTTAAATATCCGAGGACAATACAGTAGGCAAGCAGTTTGGTGTGAAGGCAACTACTGTTGCTGCAATGATCTGAAACAATGAACAGCCACCACAAGATGACTTTCAATCTTCCTTGGTTTGGGGCTCCATGAAAAGTCTCACTTCATGGGGTAAGGGTGATACTGAGAAAGGTCAGGAATCAGCCTGGAATTACATGGGAGAACCTTGTTAATGACCTAAAGAGAGTTGGGATCACAGTCTCAAAATGATAGTTAGTAACACACTACACCATAATGGATTAAAATCCTGCAGGGCATGCAATGTCCCACTGCTCATGCTAGCAAATGTCCAGGACCATTTAAAGTTTGCCAATGACCATCTGAGTGATCCTGAGAAGGCATAAGAGAAGGTCATGTGGTCAGAAGTGATTAAAATAGAGCTTTTTGGTATGAACTCCACTAAAAACTCAAATGTTGAATTTTTAACCTAAAAGACGTGTGGGCCAAAATCACAATGGTTTCTGAAATAAAATTATCTATTGTATCAAATACTTATTTTTTGCAATAAAATGCAAATTAATTATTTTAAAATCATACAATGAGATTTTTTACAAACCTCTCGATTTTTTGTTGGTGGGAAAACTTCACACATGTATTAACTACATGTACCATGTATAATTACTTTCCCCAACATATAGTTCTCAGGTACTAGACACAATGACTTTTGCTGTCCTCATAGCTACTGATCTTTCTTGGTTTGATGTCTACCATCCAACCTCACTCTCTATCATTAAATCCTGCTAGTTATGATAATAGTTAGTAATCTTTTTGAACATTCTATCTTAAGGCAAAACAATGTAATTAGGTTCTCATTTACTCCATCCATATGTATGGTGAGAAAATATGGTCTTTATCAACTTTTTAACCAGCTAGGTAGACCTTCTAGTTTAGCTGCTCCAGACAAATGATCTGAACTAGGTAGTCTTTCATTTACATATAATTCCCAAATCATGCAAAGCTCTGCTATCTCCCATTGTACACTTTAACCCATGCCCCTTAGAGAAAAGATAAGCACAAACTACAAGAAACAAAGCGGTTCTCTACAATTGGTACTCTACCCTTTTAGTTTGGTCACAACAACTGAAAGAAGTAGACAAAATGGTACAAGCCACACAAAGGCTGTAATATATAATAACAATAATACATTTAAGAAACACAGTTGCCGGTCGCACCCCAAACTGTTCCGTGGGTTGATTTTTGAGAACTTCTACAGAAAACAGGCAATTGTAAAATCTAGGGAGACATTAAACAAACCAACATTTCAGTTACTGCTCAACTGTCTTCCTAATAGATCTTAGACCTAACTACACAGAGATCATATATACTGCTCACAAAAATTAGAGGATATTTCATTAGGGGGTATTTCATTTTCAAGTATCCACTAATTTTTGTGAGCAGTATTTTTTAGTCAACTGACATTTTAGAGAAAATTCAGCATGTCTTCAGCATGTGTCTACCAAACCAGAATGATGTCTTTTTTTGTATTTGTCCAGCGAGCAGAGAAATGTGGGGCGATTTAGACTTGACCTCCAATGCAGCACCTCAATTATTGGCCTCTAATGATGGCGTCCCTCTCTCTCTCTCTCTCTCTCTCTCTCTCTCTCTCTTTCTCACTCTCTCTCTCTTTCTCCCTCTCTGTCTCTCTCTGCAGAATGTTATTTTTTCATGGGTACATTCAGCAAGGCAATAACGAGAGTTTCCTGTGTATGTTTCATGCGTGGTTTTTTTTAGTTACCATGGATACGAAGTGGAGACAGTTAAAAAGCAATTACATGGAAAGAGAGGGAGGAATTCAGCCCCTTTTGTCAAGGTTTCATAACTCGGGGACCTAATGCGAAATCACTGAATGAGGGCTCAACATAGGAGAACACACAATTCCACACAAATCACTCGACAATGACATGCACATTAAAAGTGATTTCCAGTATTGACATAAATAAGCAAAAATGGGAGAAGGGACATGGTTGGAGAAATTAATGTGAAATTAATCAGTCTCCTAGTTTACTTCAACTATTAGTCATATCATAAACATTATGTATCATTGATAACTATTTAAAATGGTTGGATATTTTTACTTTTCACCTTGAGGTTTAAATAGAAAGCCCTTAGGCTTTATATTAGAATTTTTACCCCTCCTTTTCTCTTTGTCCAGCACTTTCTTGCTATTTTTTCAGGAACACATGTACATTTTAAGAAAGAAATAAGGTTTGCCTACAGGCTGAACAAGGCACCGGCCCGGCCTTGTATGTGGATTTGTGCCCCTTTTTCTGCACAACCCACCTTACGAAGGGTTTTACACCCATCTAAAGGGGGAAGCACAGTGGGTAGCAAGAAGGTCCCAGGGCAAAGAAACCTAGGTCCTTTCTGTGTAGAGTCTGCATGTTCTCCCCGTGTCTGCGTGGGTTTACTCTGGGTACTCCGGTTTCCTCCCACAGTGCAAAGGCATGCATGTTAGATTAATAGATTACTCTAAATTAGCATTGACTTGTGTGTTTATATATATATGACTGGTGTTGAGATAAATTTGTGTATGGATGTAACCTTGTGTGTGTTGCTAAGATGGCGTAGTGACGTTAAAGAAGCCAAATAAACAAAATAAATAAATACCTGTCTGAACCGTGACAGTCACATTAAAATGCTAATAAAATGTGAAATAGGAACAGGGCTATTTCTCTGATCTTCCACCAATTTTCTGTCTTCTGTCTTCTGTCTTCTGTC
>JAUZST010000572.1:153385-157181 GCA_034779995.1 Parotocinclus haroldoi
GAAGTTGCGGTGTACGATCTGAGTAGTCTTACTATCATATCACTATTACTATTACTACATCATACTAATAGTTCAGCATCTACAGGAGCTGTAGTTAACACCTCTATTTAAAATGTATTTTTTCTTCCTTCAGAAATAATGACATTTTCAGCTAAAAACTGGTGTTGTGAAAATAAATCGTGAAAATATATATTGTATATTGGGAAAATAAATAATTTTTGTATTTGTTTTCTAGCACAGACTTACAGTGTGCTTGACAAAAAGATCGTAGATATTTTACTTTGTTTACTCTGAACAAAAATTGGCTGAACGTCCTTGAGAATTTTTAAAAAGTGCTTTAGAGTGAGCATATGTACAACGCCTTATAATTTTTTTATATCACAGTGCCAATACCCAGTTATGTTACCTGAATGGATTGTTTTACATAGATATGCAAAGGAGGAAAATAAATGTGTCAGTTAATTAATGCTCAATATCACATTATTCATTTCTAGCTCATGACAGCTGGCATCAAACAATCATGCTTAATACACAGAATTGTTAGAGGCTGGTAGAGTAATTTTTGGACGGACATAGGAGCCCAATGGCTAATAGCAATGAAAGATTTGTCAGTCACCGCAACGTTTAATAATCCTGGCTCTCCGTTTTCTGTTGTTTGTTTACACTAACCTCTGGTTGAACCCACTTTAGAGGCAGTCTCTGTGCCAGAAAGTTCAGTGAGCATTGACCATGGCAGAGAAGAACATGTCATCTCGAATCTATTAGCCCACAGGGGAGTTCGCAGCCATCCATGTGCCGCCACACACTCAGCACACAAGCACATGGGGATGCACATAGACACAGTGGTCACACTCGCATACTCACCCGGTGAGCAGCAAACTCTAACATTTTCCATACTGACAATGCTTGTAACTGAGATTATTGCCAACAATGGCCTGATTTTGACCTCAATCGTTTCGCTCATGCTGAATGATCTCATCAAATATGCATGACAGCCCACTATTTTAACACTGCATTATTCTTTAGCTTCTGTTTAAAATTCTTTTGAATTTTAAATATGAAACTAACTTTTATATGCCAAATTGTTATAAAATTTTATTCATATTAATATTTAGAATGATATCTAAAAAAATAAGTTAACTAAGTTACAACATTTATAATAATTTAAAAACTCTATTAAGAAAACCTTCCAAACATTGATTCAGGTTGTTTTTCAGTTCTTCTTATTTACTAATTAACATGCCTTGGTAAATTAGCATATTTTGTAACATTTTTACGAAATAAGGACGAGTTAAGAGAAAAAGCTCAATAAAAGTGCAAAAACACATGAAAGGTATATGTTCCTGTTATGTATGAGTGGGCTAAATAAATATTGATATATAAACAAATAAAATAGCATGCATTAATAGATAAAGTACACAAACAGACCACACAACCATGTGTAGGTTTGAACTTCCACCATTAGGTGGAGATAAAGAACACTTTCAAATATAGTTCATGCTGTACTTACTGTCCCAGGTAAAAATGTACTGCAAACTTTGACAGTAGAACCATGAAATGGCCAAATTACCATTAAAAAATTATAGTGGAAAGGTGAACTTTATGTACAAACTGTGAAAGTTCACATTAAAACTGTCAATTAATTTACAGTTTTACCAAGAAATTTCACACTGCATTTTTTTCAGGGGTCACACATTAACCTGCAGTTTTAATTAATTAATATCAGGGGCACATTTTTTTAAGAATTTGGCCACTCCTGATCACTCTTCTAACATGTATTAAGTTTGATTTAAAAAGCATTCTTTTGAGAATGGTTGAAACAAAGCCCTTTCTGCCAAATCTATACTTTGGACTCAACAAATATCAGTACAAATGTCTTGATAAAGAAACTATACACAGAGCCATATATTACCTTATATGTGGTTAATTGTGCACTATTTATTGTACCAGCATTTAACCACATGGCCAAAACAAACAAACAAGTAAAACAAAGGGAAGGATTTTGCATTGGTCTGGAGAAAGAAAGAACACATTGATTAATATTACTTCCTCTACTTTTAATCCATGTGAAAGGTTGACAGACCACATTACCTGTTTATTGGCTAAAGCTTTAATGAAATTATTTAAATTAATCTTAGACACATAATCTAATAATCTAATCTAATAATATGACCAAAGCTCAAGTCTACACATTATCAGACCACACCTGTCTTGATAAACTAACAGTACCATGCTGAAATAAACAAGTTGAGACTAAAATAACACTGTAAAGTTGGTTTTGATCAGTCAGTTTTAATGTTTGGGTTATGTTAAGTGCAATAAACATGTACTGCCCAACAGGCAATAACACCACTGTAATTTACTTCGGAAGGATTGGGGGTAGCCCAAATAGGAAGCACTCAGTAAAAGGATGCTTACGCTTGTGATATACTAAGCAAGTATATGTCAAAAACATCAACATTATTCCTCTCAGTTTAGCTTCCAGTGGATCACAAAGACTCCCAAAAAATCAAAGTTTATTTAAACATTAACAATTTGAAGATGCTCTTCAGGTTGGCATGGTTAGCTATCTCATGTTTCTCTTTTTATTATTTTATTATTATTTTATTTCTTTTTTAATTTACAGAATATGTTGATTCGTTCATACATTTTCATACTCGCTTAATTTTATTTTGATTTGTGGTCAATCATTGCCTAACCGATAACAGAGGGTTCAATGCAGAAACCAACCCCAGACAAGACACAGTAGAAGCCCATGCTTGTTTCTTGGCCTAGTTGCTGCCTATGTGTTTTCATGATTGCATATTGTATTGTATACTTAAATTAAGTTTCTCCAGTTATTCTTGTTTCCTTACACATTGAATACTTGTTAGGTCAACTAGCATCACTGAAGTGTGGTAGAGTTATATTACTCACATAAAATAGCATAAATATTAATTACATATCCCTTAATGAAATATCCCCTAAGTTTTGTGAACAGTGTAGCAAATGTGTGTGCATGTGCCCTGTGATGGATTGGTTCCAGTTTTGAGGTTTGTTTTCACCTTGCACGGTGTGGTGTCGGTTAGGTATGAAAATGGATGAATAAATAAACATATTATGTTTATTTTTAAAAAATACACAATTCAATAAAGGTCTTGAGAAAGGAAAACCTGATGTAATTGTGTCCTATATTCCTGTGTACTGAGAAATTAAGTGAAGTCTGTAAATGCTGATTTGCTGCCACTTAGCTCCCTGTGAGCAGCAACACGGCTTCTCAAGATGTCAGCTTATTAAAGTTTTAAGGAATTCAGAAAGCTTAAGTGATCTTTCCTTGTTTTGTGCTAGCCCACAGCATGCAGGATGTCTACTTATATTAATTTCATAGAGTTTAAGAGGTCACCAAACTCATTTAGTGTTTCTTATTGATTTATTAACTCTGCAACCCTCTGCTGAGCATTGCTTTAAGCTAGAGAACTTTTGATCTCTGAATTTACCTGGAATATGGTATGTAAAACTAATAATTTGAAAATATAAAGGTCAATAATAGGGAGTCATGCCTCAAAATGACAGTGGCTTGATTTTAATGAAAGAGACAGATCGTTAACTCGGCTGTTTAAAAAGCCTTTGCAGAAATGTTGAATCATTTTCGGATGTTCTTATGATGAAATGATTTTAGTAGACAGCAGCTTATTGAAACTGAGCAAATGTTCTATTAGACTCATATGAAATTTTCTGAAACAGTTTGTGTGTGTGTGTGTGTGTGTGTGTGTGTGTGTGTGTGTGTGTGTGTGTGTGTGTGTGTGTGTGTGTGTGT
>JAUZST010000572.1:162662-187015 GCA_034779995.1 Parotocinclus haroldoi
TACACATATATGCTATCCATATCTTACTTTTAGTGTGTGTGAATGAGTGTTGAGTGTGTTGGATGCAAAGCTTATTATACTTATTCACACTTGTATTGCAACAAGGAGGCAGTATGTGTGCTTTTTGGTGTTTGTTTATCTTAACCTGTTTTCTTTTAAACTCATGCACAGCTATCAAAAACTATAATGCTTTATTAAAAACCTGTGTCAGCTTCAGCATTTTGGAGGGCTGATCATTAGGATGAGAATAATACGTGTTCGCATAGATAATTTGTAAAGGAGCAAAATAAACCACTGGGAAACATTTAAGCATGCAAACAAAGAGAATAGCTACTGCACTTTAGAGCACCCCAAATTTTCCAGTGCCAACTCCAAGCCTGGAGAGAGAGCGAGAGTGAATCTGACTTTATTTATTGATGAAGGAAGAAACGACTGAAAGGAAATGGCTTTGAAGTGTTCAGTGTTGAGAATCTCTGAAGATCCGTGCCTGTGAATTTGATGCATTTATAAGCCAAAGGCTCGTGCCATGCCAAAGCGCACAGAGGAGCTAGCCGTTTGCTCCGTGATTGATTCTGCCTATTACTGAGGGTTTGCTGCCTCATTCGGCAGCCCAGTGCAACCCTCTCTTTCACTGAGGGAGAGCATTAGGAGTTGCTGCACCTCCCTTGGCCCCTCCAGTGTACTCTCAAGGAAAAAATGTGTGGAAATGAATTATGGAAATTTAGATCGAAAACTGGGAAAATGTTGTGTGGCAATGGTGTTTCATTTAGCCAGGCGCTTTCCTGGAGCGGCGTCTGCAGGCCTGCGAGCGATGGAGTGGGAAATATCGCTCTGTGCAGCAGGAGTGCTGAGAGACCATCTCTCCCTGCTGTTCACGGCAACCTGCAGCGCCGATTTATATGCGCTGTGGCCTGGGTCTGTCTGATATATGTGCTCATACAGGTGTATTTATCAGCTCCTTCCAGGGCTCAGGGGTAGAAGCTGGCCTGCTATGCTGTTCTGGGTTCAGGTCTTTACACCTCAGTCCTAAGCTCAGCAGTTATAACCAACCAAAGACATGATGTCATTGGAAAATGGGAAATATGCAACTATAAAACAGCAAGTTAACATGGAACTGATGGTCAACGCACCCACAGCATTTTTATGGCATGCAGTGCTCATAGCTGCAACCATGCATCCACTTTTATTGTTTGTGTTCTTCATTCAAGTACTGAATGTACTGAAGATACATAAAACCACTATGAATTACTAAATTGGTAATCAGATAATACACTGCACCTGAATTAACTTAAACAGATAATTGTAATTGTAATTATTTATAAAACACAGATATTACAACCTCTGGCAAAATGTATAATTATTTAAAAAATTATAGAATCACCACTCTTGGAGGAAGATCATCATAGAGGCATGCCACAAAATTTTTTATTTCAAAAATCCAACTATGTGGCATTAAGCCAACAATAAAAAAGAAGTAAAAATAATTGCTGTCACAATTGTGTGTTTAGATCAAGTAGTGAAAAAAATCTAGAAAATCTGAGGAAAATATTAAGGAATCATGAAAAAAAATACACTGCACTATTAGTACTTTGTCGCACCACCTCTGGCTTTTATAACAGTTTGAATTCTCTGAGGCGTGGACTTAACTAATGATAAACAGCATTCTTCATCAACTCATCTCCAAATGTCTGTTATTGTTGTTGCCAGATTAGCTTTGCAGGTTGGAGCCTTGTCATTGAGCGTTTTCATCAGTTTTCTGGATTGAGATCTGGACTACTTTCTTGAACTAATTTTTTCACACCCTTTACCTTATGGCAAGATACATTATCATCTTGAAAAATTGTGTCATCATCACCAAACATCCTTTCAGCTGATGAAATAAGAAAAATCCAAAATGTAGACTTTGGCATTTAGTGCATATGTAATGACTGTCATTTTCCCAGTGCCTTTACCTGACATGCAGCCCCATATCATCAATGACTGTGGAGATTTGCATGTTTTCTTCAGGCAGTCAAATTTATAAATGTCATTATACCGGCACCAAACAAACATCCTGGCATTATCACCATGCCCAATGCAGATTCATGATTCATCAAGATTCAGATTATTAAATATTCATTCAAGACTTTCATCCAGTCATCCACAGTCCATGATTGCTTTACTTTAGCCCACTATAACCTTGCTCTGTTCTGTTTTCGTGTTAATGATGGCTTTAGTTTGGTTTTTCCTTGTGTAAATCCCGTTTCTTTTAGGCAGTTTTTTACAGTTCGATCACAGTTTGTTTTGTTGTGAAATTTCTGTTTTCAGCACATATTGCTCATAGTTTTCTATCTCGATACCTTGATGTTTTCTGTTGCCTACCTGTATGTTTTCCTTACATTTATTATTTGGTCCAGATTTAAGACACAGCTGACTGAGAACAGTCAACATCTTTTGAAACATTCTGTGATTATTTACCTTCTTTTATAATTCTCTCTTGTGTTGAAGCCATGATTCATGTCAATCTACTGTCAAGCTCTCCAGGGTGTGAGCACTATTTTATTTAAGTGAGATTCCATAATATTTTTCTCAGAATTTAGTGATTCCATATTTTTTTCCAAAGACACGATTGTGACTGACAACAACAATTATATTTATTATTTTTTATTGTTTAATTAAAGCCAAAAGGTTGTAATTTTGAAAAAAAAGAAGTTTTGTGGCACGTGATTAACATTTTTCTACAAAATTATACAATGAACAGATTTTCCTCCAAGAGTGGTGATTCCATAATTTTTTGCCATTTTTGTATTATGTAAGGCTAAAGTCAGAAGTACACCTTCCTAAACCTTCGTTCCTAAACCCTTATTTTTATACCATTTTAAAGCATACGTAAGGTCCTGTTGGAGTTATTTGTCAACTGAGGCAACAGACTACAGAGCATTTTCTAATAATTAATTATTATTAATTATGCTTGCTCTGATCCTTCTGCTAAGATGACATATAAATGCTATTAAAGCACACAACAAATTTTCTTTCATCATCATCTTTACAAACTTTCTGAAGTTACTGAAGATGTTTAGAAGAAATTTCCTGTCCACATGCATGTAGAGCATGTTTTCTATACAAATGGTGGCAAATCTTGTCATATATGCAGTATAGTCGAATAGTTTAATAAAGTGTGCACTGCATTTTTTGAAGTGTATTTGCAGTCTCAGTGATGAGTACAATTACCCTGGCTTGTCACTCAACACAGTTTGAGCATTTAAACAATTCCCAACAGAGAGAATGCGAGTGAGCACAGAGCAAAAAAAAAATCCAAGTAAAGTAAGGACAAGCTGCTTACAACACACATAATTTTACAGCATCCAGGGGCCTGTTAGAGGCCTTGTATTCAAAACGTATCCTTCCTCACTGCAAACAGACTATTGAACCTACCTCAGAATTAACCCTGCGCTACCTGTTTACAGGACACTTTGTTTGACATTTGATTGCAGCATAGGTTCATTTATGTATTAGAGTATATATCTGTAACTTATAATTTAATTTGCACATAATTCCCAGGCTACCACCAGCAATACCAATACCCATATTATAAAGGGCAGTAATTTCATATTCTTTATTGGTATATTATTTAGTTATTATCATCATCACATTTGTTTCTTGTTTGCTATAATTTTCTTTTCTCTTACTATTTGGCTTCCTTGGCAAGGAGCAAAAAAAATTAATTGTTCACAAAAACCTGTTTTCTGGATGTGCAAATAACCATAAACAATAAATAAACAATAAACTCTTTGAACTCTGTAACTGAGGGAACTCAATGGGAAAGATTGCTGAAGTCGCAGGTGTGATTGTGTCTGACTTGTGGAAGAACTGAACAGTAATGTCTGCGTAAAATGGCCTGATTCCATGAAATTTCTCCAAGGGACACCCCTGCGGAATGATGGAATGGAACACTCCAGTGTTGCTGTAAAACTGACAGCTCATAAAAAAGCCAGTGCATATGAAAGCTGTATCAGCAAATGCCCCTTTCAATCATCACTACTTTACCAATCAACTGTACTCAATGGGTTGATGCATGGTCAACTCAGACTATGATATTATGTGATTTTAGGTGTTGAACTAAACACAACTTAAACAAGTTTTGCTATCAGATAAAAGGTTGTGCAGCAGCATATTACTACTCACTGAGGTGCAAATCTAAGTCAAATTACCTCCCAGTTCCTGTGATCCCACGTTTGATTCCAGTGTGCATGTGTTCAATGTGTCCGTATGAGTTTATTTTTCCTGATTCTTTAGTTTCCTTCTGAATTCCAAAGACACAGACTCCCAGTCTAGACTCAGACTCCCAGTGTTCCCATCCACTGTACTCAGAGCCAGGTCTAATATGTAGATCAATTATGGCATCCCATAATTGTATCAGCTAAAAGAAAAAAATGTGTATATATATATATATATATATATACATACATACATAGTACAATTATAATTGCTATTAAATTATACTATGTTTCTTCATATTTACATGAAATATTTAATTATTATAATAATTAATTTTAGTATTACAATTACTTTATATATAGCCTAAATTATTTTTAAGTATTATTATATCATATTCTGTATATTCATATACCCCTGGTTTATGGTCTGGTTTAAGCCAAACCTACAAAATTGCAAAATAATAAGCTTTTCAGGGTTTCAACTGCATAAAATTGGTCTGGGAGTTTGAAGAATTATATACTTATATACTTATATACTAAGATAGAAGTAACTAAGTCTTTATTAAAAGTTATTTAGTACAGGTTAGCCTTTCCATTTGATTTAATTAAATGTTTAATGTTTAAATGCTGGGTAATGTGATACTATGTATTCCTGGAGCTACATTTACATTAAAAACACTTTTTTTCTGGTCAGGGTTACAGACTTCAGTGCCTGTCCCCATAAAACACATGATTTTGGGAGATGCATTCACTGGAAGGGATGCTAATCCTGTTTCATTGGGGAGTGATGGTCCCCCGATCACCCACTTCCTCAGGCCAACAGCGGCAGATTTATTGATGATCATGGCATAACTGCGGTACAATTTTAGAATACATATGTATGATCTATTTTTAAAAGCTTATTCACTATGCCTCCATATGCTGGAACTAGAATCTCTCTCTATTCACGATTACCTGTCAATACAGGAATTTGTTCTGGTATGTGATGGTATGTGACACTTGTTTATTTTTGACTTATCATGTAAATTTTAAATGCAAATTGCTTTAAGAATCTGGGTTGTAAATGCCTTGTCAGCCTTTGCCTGATGAAACGCAGTGTTAAGATCCACAAGGTAGCAACCAACTGCTAGCGGAGCAGGAGGCAGGCCTTTGGGCCACGAGCAGTCTGCTCTCTACCTGCAGGCAGGGGTTATGGCATCTACATCTCCTCTTACTCTCTCTTCCTTTCTATCTCTCTTTCTCTCTGTCTGTCACATGTGCCCATGGTAGGGACCTGGCAAACGGTGCTGCGCCTTGCCAAGGAAGATTTATACCTGGTGCTTGACCTAGTTGAGTTTGCATCTATATTAGTGGAAAGCAAGGGCTAGGTGGAGGGAGCGGGAAAGGTCACACAGAGCCCAGATTCTCCGCTGATGTATCAGGATGATGGAACTGGCTAATTTAGTTAGCAACAGTTTCCCCTTTCGTTGCCACAGATGGTACACAAGTATCGCTCAAGGCATAGGTATACAAGCAAATAGTGGAGCTGAGGAACAATGCGAATGTGGTTCTTAAAAAGTGAAACTGTATAATAGGTTCATTTTTTACATTTATTTATCCATTTAATTCACATAACTTGGTTATATTTTACAGTCAATATTAAATGTATAATTCTTGCGTAGTTTATAGAAAATAAAGTGATAACAGTAAGTTTAATTCGTACAGGAAAATGGATTTGTTTTAAAGACTTGAGAAGTGCTTTTCCCTCGTAAACTCCATGTCGAAATTTGAAAACTATATGGAACATGTTAAAAAATGCACTGGAAGAAAATCTTATCATTTTATAAGGATCATAACGAGGTGAAAATCTTACAGAACATCAGAAAAATCATGTTATTTTTTATTTTTACTAAAAACATTGTCTGGATTAAGAAATATTAGTATAAACCGTGGTCTTATTTACTTAGATTGAATAACCTTGCTGCAGTTCTGACAGATGTTTAAAAAAAACAACAACAAGCAAAACAAGATAATTTATTCCTTGTATTTGTGGTCATGGTATTCTTTATCACCAAGAGAATTGCATTAAATCACTACACAACAGGAGTGTATCTCCACAGTGGGGGGAAAATGAGGCGGCTTCTGCGTATAATGAATTCCTATGAGAATAACCCCACCTCAGAATAAAGGCCTAATCACAAATTAAGTGCTTCTTGCAAGCATACCTTTGGAAAATACTTCTATAGACATATCTAGCATGACTACAGACTGCAATGCTGAAACGAGATAAAGAAAAAGTTTATATAATATTAATAGTTTATTCTGCATTAAACAAAGCCGCATATGATAATATTTTCCTGCTGAGAAAAAAAAAAAACATTTTACCTGATAGTAGCACAGATTATTCATCATATATGAATATGATGACGTTTGGTCCTATAAAGCACTTCACAACATTATAAAAGGGAACACAGTGTACAGATCAGAAAGCCACATACTTTAATGTGCACCCTTCTGAATGAGCCAGTGTAATGTGAAAATAATCTAACATTTATAAACAAACGGTCCCAGCACAGTTATTCCATTCAACTTGCCTTTAAAAGTCCTTTATGTTCTCTGGGTAGCCAGGAAGATTCTGTAGGCTCTAATCAACACAGGAAAACAGGAACCCAGGGGGATAGAGAGTGTCCTACACTGGATGAAGATTAAACACCACTGTCTTCAACATGTTCAGCCCATGTCAGAATTTTCAAGCTAACACCATCCATCTATCACCACCATCAAATGGTGTTTTTATAACAACGCAATGCCAAGTGACATGATTTTTTTTGCTACAGTTATAGGTGAGCGACTCTATCATAAATCATGTCCGACAAAGCTCAGCTTGACCTCTAAATGGCAGAGTTATCAGCATATTCAGATTCTCTACTGTGAGGATGCCTTGCGACCCAGTGGAATTCTTAGAGTGGTGGTTGGAGCATAGAACAGCGTTCGAGTAATCCCTGGGGCTGCCAGGAAATAACAAATTATATCATGTTGTGGTCCCTGGGTGGACACTTTCCAACAGGCTGGAGACATCGCTGTGCCCTTTCATTTCATTTTTCCTTTTTTTATGCTGAGCTCATTTTAGTCACTGCTTTGAAGACTTCCTAAAAGTGTCAGATGTTTTGTTTAAAGTAACATCTGTTAAAGAAAAAAAGAAAATGGCAAATGATATTCAGACAAAAATATCAAGAATTCGTGACAGTGAAGTGCATGGTGAATATTACTTCATGCTCGTTACTGTATGACATTACTTTATGGCTCGTTACTGTATTTCACATCATCTGGTCCAATGCAAACTAAGTTGGAAGTCTATGTCCTTGTGAATTTACACTAATAACCTGGATTAAAAACCCAAGAGAAAGCACATGTGCATACATTTTGCACCCTGATTTTCCATCCTGCACACATTTGCTGAATTCATTTATAGTCCTCATTTTAGCATAGTGCTCTACGGGAGTTGGTATGGAGTTTTCCTTTGTGGTAATTAGATGCTCGCGCTTCCTTAACGAACATAGATCCAAATAAATGAGTTGTTTTCCCTCTGTTCTTCTACCTTTGATCAGGGCTAGGGGAACATTTCACAGGAGCAGGTACATCTGATGAAAGTCTGCCCAGAGCATTCTCCTCTATCTTCCCAACTCTTCCACACTTAAGGACAGGAACACCGCTGCCCTGCTGTGCATGGCCTTCTCATCCTTTATGATCCTTCTTTTCACTACTCTGGTTTTATTTTTCGCACAAACTCCATGCTCATTTTCTAGATAAAAGTCATTTACTGTGATATTTGCCCCGGCATCCTGAGCAGCTTTAAAGGAAAAGAAGAATTCAGAATTCAAATGTGTTATTCAGCGATACAAGGCTAAGCACACAACAAGCTAGAAAAAAAGAGCGTGTCACTGGTCTTGAGCTTCTCCCAAGCACACAGGTCACAGCTGGACAGTTTTGCTAAATTATTGATCAATGGAGGAGCACAGAAAACAGAAACCCAGCTTACAGTAGCCGTATCTCTAGTACTTCTGTATATTTTGCCCTCCGTCTTGCTTTCACTCAGTTTCTTTTTTTCCTGCGTCTTTTTTGTTTCTCCTTTCTGTCTCATGACTTTCTTTTTCTTTCCTCTGCTCTATCTCTCCTCCTGTAATGTTGAGGCATCCAGTCCCTCAGATCAACGAGGCCCTATGCAAAAACTCTACTGCACTCAAGAAAGCATCCAAGTTCAGTTCAATTATTCAGCATCCCTCTGCAATGATGAATTATTGAGGTAAAAGCATGTTCCCGTATATGGCAGCATAGTCTTCTGAAGACACTAGCCATTCTGCAGATGGATAATGAAGAAGCTACATAATAGTACAGTCACTGAAGACATAAAAAGAGAATGTTTGTGAGTCTTATGAGTGTCTGAATTGTAGTATTCGATAAAATTGATGCCGAGATGCCATTTACAATCATCCAGATTATGAGTTCAGGAACCTCTGTAAGGGTTTAGGAATTCAGGTTAGTCGCATGTGTCTTAAACAACATAAAACAATGTTTAGCAACAGTACAAGCAAATACAAATAGAAATACTGCAGCAAATGTGCTCTTATTAACCTCATTCATTTGAAATGAATGCATGTGAGACAATGCTGTTAAAGTAAAAATAATAATAAAAAAAAAGTTTCCATCTGTTAATATAACTATCACCATATGTCACCACAGCTCTATCTACCACTGGTGTCTGATTAGAAGCCTCGGTCCACTTTCCCTTGGCTTTGCGTCATAGAGGAGGCAGATGATCCAATAAATAATCAATAATGCGCCTGTAAATCAAAGCCACTTTGGCAGAGTTGTGCTTAGTGCTTTTCTGTACTGCCCTCATCACCCATTCTCAGCAACTGCTCCCTGGCCCACAGCCTCCAACAGACCCTGCCATCTTCCACAAGGTGTTTGAATAGACTGTTCAAATATTTTCACTGAAAATCCCCTTTTCATCCCTAAATGGCCAGTGCATAGGCCTACTCACATGCCTATATTAGAAGAGGTATTCAAAGTTTCAGTGCAGTTTGTACGTAATTGTACAGTATCACATTTTTTGTTGTTTACCCAAAGTACATCCAGCATATTGGATATGAAATGTAATAATAATTATGCAGCACAGTTTCACCTTTAATTTGAGAGTATTTACATCTAATAAGAGAACCACAGCCAGAGAAGCACACCCCATTTCAGTTTAATCGAACATATCTAAATAAAATTGTCATAATTAATACTCCTCTGCAATACTTGGCAACAGCAGACTGCCTCCAGTCTGAGGTTCAGAGATACCTCTCAGTGGTTGAGCATCTACCCTGCTGTTCTTTTGGACCTGTAATATAACCATTTTTAGATTGTTCTTGTTTAGAAAGCTATTCTGGATCCAGTAAGTAAAACAATTACACATTTAATTTTAGAGAAGGCAAATCAGAAATGCTTTCACTGACTGAATTTTTGTAGCAAGTCGGATCAATAGTATGCACCCACACTTTTTGTTAGCTGCCACCAAAAATAGAATGTAGCGTTCTATGTTTTGACAATTTAATCTATAATGTGTTAAGGACATTTGGGAGTTAAAAAAAACACTACAACACACAAAATTAGTACCTCTAAAATGATTTTCAAGTCCTTTAGTCTACCACAACTATTGAGTGTTAGCTTGCATTTCAGGACACATCATTTTCTAAAGCTTGAGTATTTTTATATTGTAAATTGTGATAATAAATGTTGCTTCTAGAATCATCAAGCACCCACCTTGTCTGCAGTTGCCGAATTATTTGCAGTACAGACTAGTGAAGTAGGTGTGTTTGTCATTTATTTTTTAATTTAGATTAATCCAGTCTATAACAGGGGTGGGGGTCAAACACAGTCAGATACTGAAAGTGAGTATTCAACAAATAGAATCAGTAACTAAAGTCCAGAGCTAATATAAACCAGAAAACACATATTAAAAAATAAGGTTAACAGAATGCAGCTGCACGTAACAGGAGGAACAGAGGAAAATGTAATTGACTACATAAACTACAAACTACATAAAACTTGAACAAAACATTTAGCTTTGGGCCAATGAGTACATAATTGTATTGTGCTTACTGTTTATTTCTAAACTTGTAACCATGCCCAGTAGGGTACTCAGTTATTTCTTTTTTGAGCGATAGTTATTCTGTTAAAAAAATAGTAAAAATAAATGAATAAAAATTACAGTGCCTCAAATTCCATAAGTTAAACTTGCTTTACTTGACTTACTTATCTAAACTTTTAACCTGTAATGGACCTTATGGCATCAGCAACTTCAGTACTGCAACTCCATAACTGACAGACCACTCTTTGCCACAGGCAGAAATCAAACCAGAAAGGCTCAGCACTGGGAATCAATGCTCTAGCGACTGAGCCACTCTGGTTTGATTCCTGCCTGTGGCAAAGAGAAGTCTGGCCATCAGGAATGTCTGGAATTTTCCCTGTGATGATCTGAATACAGTTTGTTTGTGGTCCACTTGATTTGTGCATTGTGAAAGCAAAACAGTCTCAGTCCACTTTACATTTGCTTCAAATTTGCATTAGTCTGAGAAGCCGAACAGCCAAGTCTTGCTATCCAGAGCTGTTAGTGACTGTCCTACACAATTCAACCCTCCAGCTTGAATTAGTTATATAAGAAATTAGATTATTAGATAATTAGATAATTTCTCAGAAAGGTATAATACATGCAATAATAAGGTATGATCTGCTTTGTAGTTTGATAAAACTCCACTATATTGTATTATGCTCTCTAAATTTCCACATAAAGTATCTTCATACATATCTGTTGTTTATTGATATGTAAGTTCATTATAATGAATGTTATTTACTTGTTTTTTAATTTTTTCAAAATCATTCAGTACTGCACATCATATTCTTTCTCTTCTCTGCTCATAAAATATAGGCGCACCAAAGCAACAGCAAGATGGAAATATAAATACACTACCCATAATTCAGTGTTAGACAGCTAAAAAGGAGTTGAGTTATGATGAAGCGGTATGAGAGCTCATCAGTGCTAAAGACCAGAAAGAAAACTGAGTCCCCTTTAAAGTTCACTTACAATGTGAACACAAAAAGATCTGAGCTCAATAGCAGTTAGTTTGCTTTTAGGTTCACTTCTAGCACTCGTGGTGCAGAGAAGGTGTGCCAAAAAAAGATAAAGGTTTGCCTGGCTGACGCCACAAAGTAGGCTAAGTTAGTGGATTTATTTAAACAGGCTGCAGGTGATAATGAGGACAGCAGTGAAGAGGCAGAAACATCAAAGATGAGGAGTGAGCAGTGAACAGATGCTTACATGCTATGCACTATGACCTAGCTAAATGAACAAATCTAAAGAACATTTTTGTTATCCTTTGCATTTCAGTGCTAGTGAACCATTGGACTATAAATGCGTAAGACACACGAAATTTTTTTTCTTGATTACTTATCAGTATTTTTGTTTTTGCATTATAGCCTATGAGACATGTATACACTGCTCACAAAACATATAAGCAGTATATTTGATAGCCAGCAAAGCAATAAAACGATTTGTGAAATACTGTTAAAAACTCAAACATTTGTTTCCTGTCTGATCTGAGGTTCTAAAGTTCAATTAATTTTTTATTGCTATATTTATATATTTTAGCCTTGTTTTGTGTTCCTGTACTAAATTACAATACATGATATAATTGAGGACATTATTTATTTCGCCCTCATGTTGAGAAACTACACGGTGAGTCACAAGTCACAGGACACGCTGTTATTTCATAAACAAAAGGGAAAATGACATATGTAAGCAAGTAATGAGTGAGGGGACCTATCTTTTAGAGTAGGTCTTTGAAAGCCACCATATTGGATCAAGGACAAGTTTTTTCCAATAGGAAAAACAATACCTGTGCACCCGTGTCTGCTTGTTTAGACCCTCACCTGGTCATCCAGGGACCATGTTAGCATTGTTGTGCTAGTCACTTAAGGAGCACTGCAGTGTAATTGGGAATCAATGGAAGCCAGATTGGACCAACTTGGATCCTCCACACTGGTGGACCTGAGCCAAAAAAACAACTGTAATTCCATGGATTAAACATGTATAAAACATGGACTAAATTCCACCTGGATTAGGCAGATACTGTTTGAAATGTGTTTATCTCTTAAAGCTCCTAGCAGTAAGATAAATCTACATGCTAAATCATCAGAGCTGGAATTACATAGCCAGCAGAACAATATCAAAGTAATTGATTGAAAAATCACGAGGTCCTGAGCAGTACTCTCCCTTCACCTGCTGAGATACAGCAGGTCCATCTGTCACTGGTCAGTAGGGCAAACTTTACTGTTATCATTAAGCTTTGTTAAACAAGAAATCATTCAGGATGCACATGCTATTAGAGGTAAACCTAAATTCTAGGCTAATCTGATCTCCATTTATGATATCTATACTTCAGTCTCCCTTGAGCAATGCAGTATCGCAAGGTGCTTAAACAGGTGTTCAAGCAAAGTCTGAAGCCAACACTACTATTCCCTCCTCAGCTCTTTATTTACACTCAGGATGGGACTAAAAAAAGACTCTACTCTGTAGAAAAGGTGATAACTTCTTGAACTTTTTGAACAACCCAACAATGGGTCTCCATGATTCACGATGTCCAGGTGCTGGCCAAGGTCTGGTCTGAGTTGACCCACAGCATCTGCGACGCGACCAGGGTGGATGTGAAGCTTTTCTGTTGTGCGCTGCACCTCGGTGCCTCCTCAATTACGTTGATGTCATGTGTACTACTTGGATTAGTCTTATTAGCTTGAGGTGTATATTTTAATCATTGACCTAATGTGCCATTCGTCACTTCATTTTATTTTAGACTAATCACCATGGGAATGGCACAGTGGGTAGCAAAGTCTCCTCACAGTGAGAAGGTGTTGAAGTCATTCCCAGGTGAGGAGGTTTGGGTCATTTCTGTGTGGATTCTGCATGCCCTCCTCAAGTAGGTATACTCCATATTCTAAAGTTTGACCTCTAACCACAGTCCAAAACATGCTTTAGGTTAATTGGTGTATCTAAAATGCCCTTAGTCTCAATGTTAGTATTTGCGGCCTATGATGGATTGTCTAGGATTGGTCCTGCCTTGCTCCCTATGCCCCCAACTAGGCAATGGCTGTTCTGTGTGTTCAGGATAAAGTAGATAAGAAAGTGAATGAATGAATGACTATGCTGCTTTTTTTGAGTGCCTCTAAACCAAATTGTGAAGATGAATGTATGCGAATTATCAGATTCCAGGACAGAACAACTCAGGTTTGCCCAGTTTTTTGCTAAGCTTGAGCTCCAAAGTGTCTCCAAGTCGGTCTGGAATCAAGTACGGGAATGCATTGAAGGTGACCTTCCTGATTGAGTCTGGCCCCTATGAATACTTTGTTTTGCCCTTCAGAGTAACCAATGCTCTGTCTGTCTTTTGTAAATGATGTTCTCCATGACGATTGTCACTTCTCAAGCCTGCAGTCCATGGCCCACAGACAACGCCACATGCAGTATCTCCTAGTGAGGGAGATTTGCAGTGCCCCTGGCTATGCAGTATATTGTTTCCTTGATTTTGGCTCCTCTGTAAAGTAGTCATGGACTCCATCTCCCAGCATGCTTAACTCCCACATCATCACTCACTTGCTGGTTCTGGTGTGCCAACTTACTGATCACACGCACATGATCCCTATGACATGACTGCTTACATCAACATTTAAACCCTGAGGAACTCTTTGTGAAGATTCATTCTTTCTGCATGCTCTTACTGAGTGCTTCCTGCAGGATTAACATCATGGGGAAATTGCTTTTTATACATCATCATACATTTACATTTTCACTTGACCTCCTAACTCAGTTCAACTGCTAAAATATTGATCTGGTCAGTTAAGTAGCAGGGTGGTTGTCAGTAATCGGTTTAAGCTGTTAAAGTAATTCAATTTACTTGTGCACTAAAGGAGCAACTTTATTTGGTGAAGGCCATTAACATTTTATCCCTTTTAGTCTTTTTTTAAACTAGGGTCTGCATCACCACTACTACCATAGTGTGGTACCTGGACCCTACAATGGTTGCACAGATAGTCAAGCTCCTGCAGGATGTCACATGACTACATTCCATTGCCAGAACTCTTAAGAATGTCTTAAGAGTATGGAGTATATTCCAGGAGACAGGTAGTTGCACTAGAAGAGCTGGACAAGGTCATAGAAGGTCCTTAACCCCTCAGCAGGACAGGTATCTGCTCCTTTGTGCAAGGAGGAACAGGATGAGCACTACCAGAGCCTGGCAAAATGACCTACAACAGGCCATTGGTATGAATGTGTCTGACCAAACAGAAATAGACGTCATGAGGGTAGCCTGAGGGCCCAACATGCTCTAAATGGGCCCTTTACTCACTGCTTAGCACCATAGAGCCATGATTACCATTTGCCATAGAACACCATAAATAGCAGATTTGCCACTGGAGCCCTGTGTTTTTTGCAGACTATAGTAGGTTTAACCTAAACACGTGACAGATGTGAAAGGGTATGGAGACGTCAACTACAACATCATTTATCATTACCAGTTTGTTGGTGTGAGGCATTTCCCTGGAAGGATGCACAGACCTCTACAAGCTAGACAACGGCATGAAACCCCTAGACCCATTTTCAAACCATACGCCGGTGCAGTGAGTATTGAGTTCCTCCTGTCGCATGACAATGCCCAGCCTCATGTGGCAAGAGTACGCAGGTAGTTCTTGGAGGATGAAGGAATTCATACCACTGACTGACCCCCGCATTAAATCCATTAGATCACCTCTGGGACATTATGTTATGGTTCATCTGACAATGCAAGGTTGCACTTCAGAATTTCCAGCAGCTCAGGGATGTCCTGGTTCAGATCTGGGAGAAGGTCCCTCAGGACACCATCCATCATCTCATACAAGCACGCGGCCATACAAACTATGGAGTACCATTTTAAGTTGCTTCAGTGGAATCTATTCAAAATGAATCTGAAGTGATTACAAAATAACCGTTTGAGGTTATTTCATTAAACAACATCATCATAAAGGCAATTGAAATTTTTAAGTTGCTTGATTATGCAAATCAAATGCAAACTCAAGTTATCGCAGTTGAGTTGTAAGTGGCATATTCATGGGGGTAAACTGGAAGAGAGTGCCACACATTGACTGTTCAGTAGGGTGTATGGACACCCAAGACTGCCAAAACACACTGACAGTGATCGCTCATGGACAGGATCAGATTGTCCAGAAATTCTTGTGGGATCCTCTTCATATTAATTTGAAATATGCCCTATTTTTGTGAGCAGTATACCCATACATATATAATCCATTGACTCCCACCCCGTTTAACTACCTGTAATAAATGCATGAACTCCATCACACCGCTTGAACTCCTGTTATTATCTCATATACTAGTTTTATTAATCAAAAAGCATAACATATTTCTTCACCTTTTAAAACTGCTGCCTTAACAAAATCTTGGGAAGATCGGGCTCCAGCTCTGCTTTCCAATTATGACTACTAAAGAAAAAAGCATATGTGGAATTTACATTGTGTTAAGAAACTTTGCTCAGCACTAAATAACACATTATGAGGCCCAGTGCACCTAAAGAAGTGAAACAATTATTGCTTAAACCATAGCACATGTTTCTTGCTAGTTAATGTCTACAGGTTTTTATATGATTATACAGCAAGTTCAAGGAAACATGGTCTCAGATCTTCACATTGATACCTAGTGTACATGCAGGAAACTTGCATTTTATATCCCAGAATTTATACATGTATTTACATATAGTATATATGGCAGGAAGAACAACCTTTCAACAATGTATCTTCCACACACTCATGACCAATGAGATGACAGTCCTATTGGCAAAAACTGTAACATGTAACATACTAAGTCATTTAATTAAATAAATAATTGCCAAATGCTTCTCTATTCCACCATTCATTGGTAATCAGATTAATAATTAGATTTCATGGATTTGTACAGTAATATATAAAATATTAGGTAACAATTTTTACCTAGCAGTAGTTTATGGCACATGCTACATCTGAAATGTGTAACACAACAAAAGAGAAGAGGTGAATGCAGAGTAAGATTAAGGTAATAAGTTGTTGGGCAGAAAGCAAGAGAAACAGATGATGCCAAAACTGGATAAAATTGAAGAGTGGAGTTGATTTAATAAAGTGGCAAATCAGAGTGAGTCCAGAATGGCATGTGTGAGTAGGAGCATGTATCTGGATAATGGAGTCCATGCCACTGGGTGACACTGCAAAATGCAACAAACTGAATTGGTAGGTTAATACAATAAATTGTGTGACGTAAGAATGTAAACAAAAGTATTTTATTTTTAAATAAGAGAAAAGATTTATCTTTGCAACGTGGGTATATATAGTCTATACATTTTCATTTATCCTACATTATGGTTGGTTTGACTTGGTTGGATTGCCCCTAGCTAATCTTAAGTTCGACACATACGCTAGAGTGGCATGTTGTCTCAGTGGTGCTAAGGAATGTAAAGGCCAAGTTTTCCTGTTGCATACAGTATGTGCAAGATGTCATCTGTAGATTTTTCATTTGAGGCGTTTTGACTTGAGACATGCCATCAGGTGCTCATCTGTGGCTCAGAAACGAGTCATCAGTGTGCCACGTCAGGCATGGAAAGGCAATCACTGCAAGTCAGTGCGCTATTTATTTATTTATTATCCAATGTGTGCTGTTCCTGACTGACAGACCTATGAAGGCAGAGCATAGGTGTTTATTTACATCAACTGATGTCACTGAACCTCTGATGAAGCTCCCCTCCGGGTGTGTGCTGGCATATGCCAATGTGTGTATGTGCAGTGAGTGAGTAGTGGTGTGTAGATGCAGCAACAATGATGGAGAGTCAGCCAGGAGGAGTTTAGGGTGGTAAAGCAGTGGAATGCAACACTGAACAATGTAGGGAGAATTTTTTGTCTTATCTAGCATCGTGCCCAAGTATAAAGGTAAACAGTGATACATCAGTGGTGAGACCCATACCAAAGACCTTCAGACCAATCATGTGTAGGATACAAGAGCCAGAGCTGCTTGTTACCCTGTCAGCAAGATGTGTTATTCAGTGGTTGCCGCTTATCACATGGCGGGCTCATTCAATCATACACCGAGCTCAAGACCTTGAAGTGATGGGCAATCATATGGCCTCAGGCAGAGAGAAAAAGTGAACAAGAGAAAGAGAGAGAGAGAGAGTGTCTCAGCTAAAGTCTCTCTGAGAATGTGTGGTCAGGGCCTTGAAGGCTATGGCTGGTCCCTGTTGTTCAAGGTAATGTCAATTTAATGAGCCAGGTAAATCATATGTAAGTGAGCAACTAAAAGGTACTCTGTAGTAATGTAGATACCCTTAAGCAATATTCCATTAATAGCACAATATAAGGCTACAAATATATTACATCATTACTTACACCTTCCATTCATTAAGGAGTGTAGCATGATTTGAAAAAGAAAATCTTACCAAAAAACATGATACTGCAGTATACATATAATATTCAAGAACACAGTACATAATATTTTATTTCATTTATAATTTCTTAACATAATGGTAAAAAATACATATTGGTTATATACTTTTTATCAATTCAATAAAAGGAGACAAAAGTTATTACTTTTAACTGTAATGTGCTTAATATCTAAGTATTTTTATTTCTATTCATTTGTTTTGTTGGGGCCAGTCATTTATTAGTGAAGCACATGTGGCAACAGAGGTTATAATCATAATTACTGTGTCCCACACTCGCAAAGTTGAAGAGAGACAAGCCTAATCAGGTTGCATGTGAACAAAAAGTGTTTAATGTCCTAATGGAGAGAGAGAGTTCCACTTTTAAAAAGCCACACATTACTTGTGAAGTGACTTCTATGTGTAGTTACCTGTGCGCCGCTGGTTTATTTTTACCTCCCTTCGTCCCTCCTCATTCTTTAGTCGCTTCGGGAGATGGCGTTAGTTTGGCTTCATCTCTGACAAAAGATAAATGAGCTTGGGGTCTGTGGTGATCCACTATGGCTGCCAGGGGGTTCGAAAATAGCAAACTATTTTTCATAACAGGCCAAGTGATATGGAGTATGATCTAGCAGGCAGCCTAACATTTACCAGCTCCAAATATATGTGGAGATTGGATTTGTGTTTTTTCCATTTTTGCTAAAGTTTACTCATACAGATGAGGTTATCTGTCCACACTGAAGAATGTTGCTGACAAAGATGGCGTCGAGATGTTGCTTTTGCATATTATTCTAAAGATAAAATTAATTCAATAATTCGGTCCACATGATATTTTTTAGCTAAATATACAGGAGTGCAATGCAATATGTTCTTATTAAAATTTAGCAATACACAAATCAAATTGCATCTGACTCCTCTTTTTTCCTTGCTGTGCTCTACCTTCTGAATGTTGTTCTGTAATTAATGTGGAGGTGTAGAGCAGCTCGTATCCTTTGACAGCCTCTGCTCTACACTGAGGATCTGTTCATTAATCACCTACACACATATGTAGCAATAAGAAAGCACACACAAAAGGAACAAAAGGAAAATCAGTGTTTTTTCTGCTTTTACCTTAGGAAACTGTCCTGTGTCAGTGGGAGTTTCCCGAGGCAACATTGCCATCTCAAAGAAAGTTTCCCATTTAAATGAGCGCTGGTGAGTGGTGGAGGTACTTTGAAGAGGTGAGCGTCAGACACAAACAAGAGCCGTAGCCCATTGCTCTGTTTATGAGCCTGCCCTGACACCTGATGGGTGATCAAACAGCAGTCTCCTCTCTCCTCGCAACCCACATGTGTGCTCATCTTTGTACTCATTTCCTGGCAGATAAATCGGAAGACCATGTTACTGAAACAACCTTACACTCAATATTTACACCTGCCTCCATTGGCACACAATATCCATGTCTATGTGCCAGTGGGAATGTGGAGGTGTGGATTTATCTGTTATTTATACATACTAAAAATGCAGTGATCACTTATGGTCAATAGTTTTTTTGCATGAGCTTAGTTTAGGGCACACTAAATGTTTAATAGTTAAGAGTGGACTGTCTTCAGAGACAGACCTTTCTAATAATAAATATGTAACATGTATGTGTCATAAGAACTATTTATGGTTTGACTAGTTGGCAGTCCCATGCAAATTTATGTACTGATATCATTGAAATTGTAAATTACTATAGAAAAATGTTATTGGAAAAGTAGTCACTGTTAAATATTTTAAATGGTACAGTAAACAAAAAAAAGATGCAAAATACATAAGACAGAGAAATATTACATCTAAATGCAGTTATAAGCCTATATTGTTTTAAAATAATTTCCCATGGACAAATAAATTGCATAATATATCAGATAATATTATATACAGCTTATATTATACTGTGCTATATTACCAGAAAAAAACAACACAGTCCTGTCAGGACAAAAATATATTTTTTATATTCATATTCAAATATATATTTCATTGTTTAATTTATACTGTTTTTAAGTTATTTTATTATAGTTTTAATATATCCCTAAATACAATGCCACATTTGGGTTTAGTCAATACTTCTAAATATTTTGTCTCCCACATCCGGTCTATAATTAGTAAGTTGCGTGGCATACACTAGCATAATATACGGTAATTCTCATTCAGCTTTTTTACAGTCATGCCTAATTACAAATTTAGCAAGGTTAGTTTGATTCCTTTTTATTCAGCACTTTGAAGTTTGTGGCTGTATCTCCACAGCTGCAGTAGTTGCACCAGTCGAACAGTGGTGAATTAAAGTGCTCCAGTGGCACAGGGCAGTTTAGGTAAAGCCTGGTGGCATGACCACCTCTGAATCTGCAGGCAGACGGTAAGGGCTCAGGGAGGTTACGCAACACTGTGCCTGGCCATATGTCTATAAACAGCATGGAAACTTCTGGAATCGGTGAGGGCTCCACAGTGGCTGTGACCCAAGTGGCAATGCAGGCCAAGTCTGTTGCATGCTGATCCGATGCCAGGTGTTGACCAACTGCTTTTCTTATGCTTTCATTTGGAAGATGTCTGAAAAGCAAGTAGAGAGCTGCTGACCTTTAGCTGGGATCAGTAGTGTGATCCAATGTGTGCCATACACATTTGTCTTTAGTTTATCTCACCCATCATGGGAGAAATCAATTATTTGAAGAAAGTCATCTGTTCATATGAAGAATCTGACCCGCTGTATATATAATGGCTTTTTGAACCATTTTTCTGCTGATTTTCTATTTTCTGCTCTAGCTTCTTAAGCAAGAGAATGTGCAGAATGTGTTTTCTGCTGGTGTTACAAATTCAATTTGATCAAAATACACATTTTGAACTAGTCACAGCTAAACAGACAATAGTTTCGGCAATGAAAACAATTTTAGACATGAGTTTTTAACCTTAAGCTATCATTAGTTCCGCACAAGAAATAAACTTTGAGCCATCTTAGTTTTTATGAAAAACATTTGCTTTCATTGAATAAAAACAGTTTTTATTGGAAATACTGCATACAGAAAGAAAACCTCAACAGCATTTAGAACATGAACAAACATTCACCACACATGAACTCATTTTTAGTTATTGATGTGTAGGCCAATCAGCTATACAAACTAAGCCAAAAAACACTTAAATACTGTAAGGTATAATACTTCAGATCTTTTCATTTAATTCACCCGCATCTCCTCCCTGCCTAAACACAATGCCAATGTAATTCTAATGGCAGTGCCAGGCTGGCCTGTGAGGACTAAAATGATTGATGGTTGGTATTATTTCAAGGTGACTTCTACTCCTCTTCGCCGGGTTGTTTGGCATGATTGATAATAAGGAACACGTTAAACAGGGAGAGCTTGGTGGTGCACACATTTGTCAGCAAATTTACTAAGTCATTGGATCACTCGTTATCATTATCGATGTGTATTCAAATACTGTACATGTCCAAGTCTAATATTTTCCTTGTTAATGTAAATGCATGCCATGTACCACATTATTATAAACTACTTCTTTTATTATTAGAATAAAATGGTTTTATGCATTTCTACATCACGAAAACAAAATAAAGCCCGATTTTATGTAATGTTGCACTATATAATTTAAACACTGTATAATTATACTGGTTTCAGTATAATTAAAAAAGAGAGAGCAGGATATAATTTTTGACATTTGTGGTGTGGTGACAAAATCACTGTACAAATATTGAAATAATATACATATAAGCCATGATTAAAAGGTTCAGTTTAGCATGTCCGGTGATAATTTATTATATAAAAATATATGCATGTTTAGTTTAAGGAGGTTTATATGGAAACAGGTTTATATGGGTGAGCAAGTAAATTTTTATGTAATTTAACATGGGCATGCCATTGAAAATGTTAAAATTATAGGGGAAACTCTACAATAAGGTAAAAAGTGTAACTGCAGCATCTTATATAATGTAGATGAGTTGGGATTCTTTAGTGTACATGTCTAGGAATTGTACCTATAAACAATTTACATTAATATGTGCTATATTTTCTGCTATCTGTCAGAATTCAGAATGATATATCAAAGGAGATACAGAGGCATACATTAAAAAGATTAAATGCTCAATTTGAATATTTTGTTGAATTTTTATAATTTTATTGAAATTGTTTTGTTTCATTATTCTAAGATAAATTGTTTATGGATAGGCAAAAATAAACATCATACCTAACTGTAGTACTACATATCTGCTAAATTGGTGGCATATGTTATATTTCATCTACTTGCAATATCAATATGGAAATTTATCTAAATAATTAGTCACAGGAGTGGTGCTGAAGTTTTTAAACACTGTGTTCACTCACTGTGCACTTTATTAGATACATCTGCCATATTGCTCCACTCTGTAAATGTAAAATCAGAGACACACAGTTTGTGTTAATTTCCCTCTAATCCTTCATCAGTACTCCTACAGTATGCTGGAAGTTGAACATTCTTGGTTGGTGAACAATTTTCTCTCCAGCAGTGACACCGAGGGGTTTAAAAACTCCAGCAACACTGTTGCGTCTGTCCACTTATACCAGCTCAACACACACTAAAACTTCACCACCACATCAGTGTCAGTGCAGTGCTGAAAATGAGTCACCACACAAAAAGGACCTGATCTGTCATGGTAATGTGGGGTGAAAAAACCCAGCAGAAAGGATAGCAGCCAAGAAACCACTTTTTATGGAGGTCACACTATATACAGACATTAATTCTGTGGAAGCCAGTTAGATCAGAAAATTCTGTTATTATCTTATGCCAACGCGCTCTCTCGCTCAAAAATGTCCAGTGTCCACGGTAGAACACACAACCACGTGCGCATACACAAGGCACTGAGAGAGAACCTGACCCCTCTGCTGCAGTACTGAATTGAGGATAGATTCCCTCTGGCTAGGACAGGATGAGCAAGAGCGGCAGTTCATGCCAATGTGAGAAAATATCTGCTTATTCAAACATTATGAGCAGCATGATGGATTTGCAGAATTCTGCTCAAGATGTCCTGCATTCCCTGGCAGCATGATGACTGTGGCACTTAGCATCACCCCCAGCTGCAGATCAGTCCCCCAGACCTCCTGTTATCCATCCTGCTCTGGCCACTTGGCCGAATGCCCCCCTCTTCTATGTGCATCCCACACAGACACATTTACACACAGTTGCACACGTCAACACATACACACATATGGATGAAACACTTACACACATTCAGACACAAAGCAGACATTGCCTAAGGGCTACAGCAAAACCCAGCATCCATACAAAGAATGCCCCATGTGCAGGGCCTCAAATGGCACATCAGACTATTTCACCCAATGTGGCTGTTTAATCATTGAATTTAATATGTTCCAGTTCAGAGGAAGTCCCGTGAGTCTTTGCAGACAAACCTTGTTTTATCAGATCAAAATAAGGAGCTCAACAGGAAATTATTTTAATTTATACATTTAAAGGACATGTTGGTGTAAAACAGATCCAACAGACATTATGGCATGGCATTAGGTATCAGATCATCCCTTATTAACCCCATGTTTAGATTAATTCAGTTGTGTTTAGGAGGAGTGCATAAACATTACGATAGTGATCATTTTCTGCAAATTAACTTTATGAAGATGAATTGAACAGGGTTTGTAGAAAGGCCTGGAAATCATCATTGCCTTCGTTATGTTGTTTGTGTGTCATTGGGAAATGTTATAAGATAGAAAAAGCCAATGTGCAATTTATTGTTCCAAAGTAAGAGAAGCAGAGTGGCATTTAATTCACCAAGTCTGACTTTGCTGCTCTCATTTACACTGTGGACAGGACACCAGTCCACTGAAAGGCACACATGTACTGATTAATTCACATTCACACCTAGGGTCAATCTGAAGCCGTTTAGTTTTAATAGGAAAAGGGCAAATACTTTGAGGAATATCACATAGTCATACTGGGAACATATTAATCTCCATGCAATCTGTAATCAGATGTAAGCATCAAGCCTATGTCCTTAGACCATTCATTAAAGTTCCAGCTTAATTTAATTTCTATTGATTTTAATTCCTATGAATTTCTGCATGTGTCCTTTATTTTAAATAACACACAGTCTATTCATTTATATCAGTATCAGATAACATGGTCATGCAACTAATTAGTGTTGTCACCGCACAGCTCCACAGACTTCTGGTCCAGGCTCGGAGTGCATTGGTTAAGAATTATAATGCACAGATATATTTGGTCTAATAGCATCATTTTTAACATAGTTAGATCTATCTAACTGTTTTCAACAACTAACTAATTGGCAAGTTTGAATGTCAAATTAATGGTTCTGATCATGGTTACCTTTCTTGCATGTTTAAACTATGAGCTATGAAAAGCACTGATTAGACAAGTGATTAGATAAAAAGAAAGATTACAAAATGGATTAGATAAAGAAAACTGAACCTTTTATTATATATGTCTCAATAAAATTGAATTGACTGCACACCTATCAAATAAATCACGAAGTACTGTAAAATATTTACAGGTTATAACAACCAGTCTTCTACCTTTGATCAATACTAACATCATCAATAATATTATTGCATATAACACACATACACACACACACACACACACACACATACACACACACACACACACACACACACACACACACACACACACA
>JAUZST010000572.1:187115-252281 GCA_034779995.1 Parotocinclus haroldoi
AGAGAGAGAGAGAGAGAGAGAGAGAGAGAGAGAGAGAGAGAGAGAGAGAGAGAGAGAGAGAGAGAGAGAGAGATTTAACAGTCCTTGTTTAATGTGGCTGCTCCAGAGATCCCTGGTTTGATCCCGAACTTGGACTCTGCATCTGTGGAGTTTGAATGGTGTCCCTGTATCTGTCCATGTTACTGTATGTGTTAGGTTAGTTGGTTGCTTTAAATTGGCTCAGTGTGAATGTGTCAGTCTTGCTTCTTTCATGAATAGCCATTGATACCAACAAACAAACCACTTTACCATTGTGCATACTTTACTGTGCAAAAGTATTCTGTATTTTTCGGTTTACATTCTGCTTATTCTTTATATAAGTTTAACTAGTTACTGCAGTTGGCATTTCTACAATTACGGACTGTAATTGTAGCATGTTTCTCTTCATTCTGTAGACAGACTATTTCTCTACATACTTTGTTTGTCCCCTTTGAGTCCCCCTTATAAGAGACATTTTCCTTATTGCAACAGTCAGTGCAACACACCAACAACACCACCACCACCCCAGTGTCACTGCAGTGCTGAGAACAGTTAGAGAAATGTACTGGTCCTGTGCTGGGATTCTTGACATTAGGGAAGAGAGTAAAATGGATTAACAAAGTATGTACAGAAAAATATGGCCTTCAGTCTGTAATTGTAGAACTACAATGTGCAATGGCCAATCACACTAAAAATATAGAATATAGAAAAATATAGAACATTTGCAGTACTGTATACTACACTTGATAAAATTAACCAGCAAAATGCAACCTGACCTTAATAACTGTAAAATTAACCCTTTTGTCTGAAAACTGTCGGTCTCTTGTTAATTCATAATCAGTTTTTAAAAGTGCGTAAATCAGTGAAAATGTGTTGCTTTCCCTGAACAAAATGGTCAAACTAAATGTGTGGCTCACTACTAAACTTACAATTGAGATTACCGCATGAAGTGTAATGACACATTTTGATATTCTCCACTGTAAGAGGTCAAATTCTCCCCAGCCTGTTTGGTCAGTGGCGGTTTATTATAGAACTGTCAACTCAGGGCTTAATTAATTGAAGATACTAAAATAGCCATTAACACATTTTTTTGTACAAAGATTTGCCATTAAAGGAACACTCGTACTTTCAGAGTATAGTATATCTAAAATTGTGGACTTCTGGATATCAACCTCCATGTTGGGGCTGATCTTTAAGGTGGGAAGGGGACCCTGATCCTCTGACCTTCTTTGCCTATCTGACCATTCTTTGAGCAGTGTCCTGTCCTCCTCAGTCAAGCTCAAAACCACATTGCAGAAACAAGGGTCTTAGGGATTGGTAATTCTTTGTCAAGTAGGCTTTGGGAGGATGGTTTGTTGTTCTAGCAATTCAAAGTCCTACAGACTCCACTAAATTCAAACACATTTAAAGGAATACTTATCTGTCTATTTCTGTGCTGTAGGAAATATTAAGTTGAAAGTGGTACATTGGCTCCTCTTTTTTGGTTCTTCCCATAGCTTCTAGTCTAATATGTTTGTATTTCTGTCTTATCTACTAGCTTGTATAACACTTGTATAATAATGTGTGGATACTCTGAGACTGTGGCTGATTTTCCCAAACCTAGCAGCAGGTCCTAATGACTAGTATGGTTACAGCCAATAAGATTATTCTTCTGAAATTTCCCTCTGACTTGTGTTTTAAAAGATGGCTATCTGATATGACGCACACAGCAATGATGGAGCGATTGAGATGTTGTGATAATAGCGCTCAGGGGCTTTTCCATGGGATGTGTGATAAGTTTTTGGACAAGTTAAAGGAACCTTAGGACTCCCCTTTCTTCTCTTTTGCTGTCAGGGGCGTAGAGTGGATGAGGTTAAAAGTTTGTATTATATTATATGTTATTGTACAGCTGTTACAAATGCTAAAACACAATTTCAGAAATTCTGCTTCATTTTCTTAGAAAATTAAACACGAAACCTTATCTTTAAGCAACATTTACAAAACCTTTGAATCCTCTTTAGCCACAAAGCAGATTTTTTTGCTCAAAAAATGTTCTGAAACCATAAAAAGCCATCAAAATGATATATACTATGAAGCTGTCAGTAATACAACGAAACGTATATAGTTCTTAGGGATAAGAAAATTTTAAATCTTAAAACAAATGTATTATTTTCTGTCACTAGCTTTTGATGAACAAAAAAATGTTATATCGTAGTAGCTCAACTGCAATTCTCATTCTTTGTTGATATGAACCTGCATCCAGTCAGTCAGTACTATAAACAAATGGAAAGAACAATGTCCAGTGTTGTACAATTTGCTTATTCTACAGTATACAGTCTACAATGCAACGCATTTCAGTATGCAATACATATATACAAAGGTACAGAAATCACAGTACTTAACTGGTGATCAATGTCCTTCCTCTTGTCTTTGAGCTGGGTCAGGCCAGAGCACTTTATTGACATCACATGCAATATTTTCCCTCCTGAGGCAACGTGAGAAGAAGCCTCTTGTTTGCCGTATCCAATCCTGACATGATTCCTCACCTATATCATCACAGGCTAAAGCCATGGCTTGCAGCAGATTTACTCTGGTGTAGGGTTGTCTATAATATACTTCCCATCTCCAAGAAGAGAAAAACTCCTCAATAGGATTTAGGAAAGGCGATTATGGAGAAAGGTAAGTTCACAAAAGGCCATTTAATTTTAAACCATTCCTTTACCTGAGCAGCTTGGTGGAAACCGACTTTTCCCAGTCCCACGCTATCATTTTGGTTGGAAATGGGATTCTTATTTAGCTCTTGATTCTGCTGCTCATGAACCTGCTGCTCAAATAAAATATCTCTCAGAGTGGCAAAAAATCTTAAATTGATGGGTGTTATGATATAACATGATGATGTAGAACATAATGGTTGCTGATAGCAGCACAGAATGTGACATTGCCACAATGTCGATTCCCTGAAAGTCGTAACTGTGTTATCTTGAAGGACCATGTCCACTTGCTCCTGAGTGAATATAGCTTTCCTTCTGCTTATGGCAGCATTGCAATTCTACAGATGTAGAATACATACAGTGATGAACTTTAAAAAGTATATTGAAACAGCTGCATATACTGTAGTACTGCACATTTGCAATTACAAAAATACTGTAGCATACTGTACCTGTTTTCTTCTCTAAATGTCTTTACTATGGTGTACACAGAAAATTGGCTCATAATGGCTTGTACTCAAAGCCCTGTTTCCCTCATTGTCAGTCCATAGACAAGAACATGGTCTATGATTGTTTCTTGAATCTGATCAGATATTACCAATATTTGATCTTTTGATCATCGTTTCTTCTATCCATTCTCAGACTTTCTCATTCCTACCTCTAACAACTTATAACCAAGCTCTATATTGATTGTGTTTAAACCTATATTGGTTGTTTAAACATACACTGTATTTTTAAATATACACATATTGTATTTATTATTGTTGCCACATGTGTTTAGCAGTATGGATACGTTCATTAGAGTGCAGAATGTGTTTGGAGAATGATAATATGTTTAGAGCTTTGCTGAAAAATGTAAGTGAGATCTGCAAATTATGTTTTACAATGTGAATTGTTTCAATGTATTCCCAACAGACTGAACAATTAGCCAAATGAGTTTAGGCAACTGGGAACTCTGTTCAGCCAATGAGCTTTAGCAATTTGTTTTATAGCAACTGAGGAAAACTAGTTATCTCTATATTTAAAAAATGTAAAAAAAAAATAATAATAAAATAAAATCTGCTTGTGTGGCTAGTGTTGTGCTAGTTAGCTTGTTTCCCATTGCTTTTGGGAGGATCTTTCCCTATTGTTTATATTTTTGAGTAGTAGGGTAAGGATTGGTCTTCTGCAGTTCAAAGGCAGTGGACCCGTGTAAAAACTGCAAGCAGATCCTCTCCACTGCATGCCAAAAAGATTTATAAATGTTTACCAATAGATTGTCAATATGGCATGGTTATGGGTTGCTCCAACTCCAAAATTCCTGTCAGTGAAACTGTGGTAGATGTTCATAGACCTAGTGTACTAGTGTACTTAGTGTAATAGATCCTCTTGCTGCTCGCTGATATAGAGCTCTGAGGGAGCTCTTCTCCTGATCCCTGCTGATTCTCAGCTGAGTGTAGGCAATGAATTAAACTTGTCTGTCCATTCTTTGTTCCAGTCAAAGCTTGGATCATCCATTTCATTAAAATGCCGAAAGCATGATTCCATAAGTGTTAACTGTGATTTTAGTCCCAGCAGATACGCTAAATTTATTTTTTGTTATTTTGAAGTATCTCTAGCTGAATCTTGACCTCGTGATCTCTAATGCCTGAGTTGCTGTTCTTTCAGACTCAAGCTTTGTAATAACCTGAACTGTGTTCTCTGCGACATTAAAAGTGTGCTGTTTGTCAAAACTGTTGGACATGTAGTTTACCTACATCCCGCCACTGTTGCAAACACACCATCTGGTTATCTATTGTTCCCAAAATAACTTAAAACAACTTTTGAAAGGGATATCATTAAAAAGTGTAGTATTAAAATACCAGTTTGAACTCTTGGGTATATCAGTATTAATAATTCACCCCACAACTGAAATCTGATAAATGCTCTGGGAAATGTTTACATGATTTCAAACTTTTTGAGTAAAGATGCACCACTCATGCACTCAAGAAACTTTCGTGGCGTAACATTTATTCCGACAGGCGATTTACATTTGCTTTGCCATTGTGCATCTGGACCTGGACTGAAGCATCATCTATTTGTTTAGTTCTTAGCAGCTCAAATGAAACTTTTCATTAAATAGAAATAAGAATCTTTCTTGTCTTGAATTGAGGAGATGTGAAAGTTTCTCATTCTTCAACTTGAACACCCACCTTCTATACAATTCAAATAACGTACATTTCTTTCTCCTGTATGTATCAGTTTCTCCTAAACCATTACACTCTTGACTCATTATTTTTACTTTTACTTCAAAACAGTTTCTCTAAGTGTTTCTACATCTGTTATTGTGTGGACCTCGGAGGCTTCCGTGTTGCTTGTAGGGATTTGTTCAGCTCTGTACTCCCTTCCTGTTTCCTTCAATTTACCTCACCAATGCTTGCCCCAACCTTCCTATCTACGATGACAGCTGCGTGACTCTTCATGGGTGAGTCCGCACCACCGCAGCTTAACTCGGCCTGAGCCTCGGCCATTTACTCTAGTCAGTGACGCACAATGTGACCTTTCATTGTAGGCAAAATAACTTTAAATAACACTCAAAATTATTTGTTCTAAACACAAGTTTTAAGTCTGTTGTATCTGCTCTTTAAAACCACAAATATAGTCATGTGGCATTTAATGAATGCATTACGCTCTGTGTAACTGTGTAAAAACAATTCATAAATGTGTCAGAGAGACTCAGTTGAAAACAGTAGAGCATTACTGTCCACACAGCATCCCTAAGGTCATCAACATTTTATTGATGGAAATTCACCATAATTGTAGATAAATAGCAATAGACTGTTTTGACCCTGTCTAAGGGAAAGCCATAACACTTAGGAGGGCTTTTTAGAGGAATTTTTTCAGTATTACAAACAACATGATCTGCCAGATAAAACATAGAATGTGAGCCAGTTTATATAGTTATAGGCGAGAGAGAATAAACAGGTAGTGAGGGGACAAACAAAACAGTAATATTTATTATAGGACAGGAATATAGACTTATAACTTATAACAGCTTATAACAAATAAGTAAAGACACCCATACAAATACAAGTAAACATCCATCTTTCCTTCAATTGCAACCCGTCGTTCTGTCCCTGCAGCTGAAAAACACCCCCATAGCATGATGCTGCCACCACCATATTTCACTGTTGGGATTGTATAAGGCAGGTAATGAGCAGTGTCTGGTTTTCTCCACAAATAACCGCTTAGAATTAACGCTGAAAAGTTCAATCTTCGTCTCATCAGTCCAGATAATCTTATTTGTCGGGGAGTCTTTCATGTGTTTTTTGGCAAACTCTATTAGAGCTTTCAGCTCAGTCAGGCCACTCTGCCATAAAACCCCGAATGGTGGAGGGCTCCAGTGATAGTATATATATATATGTGTGTGTGTGTGTGTTATATTATATATATATATATATATATATTATTTCTCACAATAATTAGGGGATACTTCAAAATGGTATTGCCCATAATTAAATATCCCCTAATTGTTGTGAGCAGTGTACTTACTTACTTCAGCAGTGATAATTTATGGATTTATTCCCAAATGGGTTTTTTCCTCATTGCTGAAACACGTTGCCTATGAGAATATGTTTACACAGCATAATTTCAATTTTTATTAAAGGATGCAATATTAGCACTATTCATACAAGAAGCAGACACTGCTCTGTCCAAATACCACACCTACTACAGCACTCTTCTTCTCCAATGTTTCACGATGCAGCTCATCATTGCTTAAAGCTGGTATTTCTAGCATTTGGTTTCATGCTACTTTGCACCACCCTGCTCTGCACCTTCTAAATCTAAATTAAGAATAATTTAGATGTTGATCAAAACAAATTAAACAGAAATAAACACCCAGAAAAGCAACACTGTTTTTGTCACATACACAGAGACATAGAGAAAGCACAAGAAGAATCTTCGAGGCAGGGAAGTTTATGCAAGTAATTTGTAACAAGCTTAACTTTTGCTCTGTCTGTTTTTTCTCTCTCTATCGCTCTCTCCAACCGCTCTATCTCTCTCTTTCTCTCTCTCTCTTGCCTTCTTGCTCTCTATTGTGCTCTCTCTCGCTCTCTATCTCTCTTTCGCTTTCTCTCGCTCTCTTACACTCTCTTTCTCTCTCTCTCTTACACTCTCTCTCTCTCTCTCTCTCTTGCCTTCTCGCTCTCTCTTGCTCTCTCTCGGTGCCTATAGCTCTGTGTAACTTGTCTAATTGAATGTGCATGTGTCAGTGTCAAGTAGCATTACCCTTTGGCGAGGGCCAGGTCTGACGGGGCCTTTGTTCTCTTTTGTCTGATGATATAGCGCTGGTGACTCAGGAGTGGCACTGGATGTTAATGGTAATGAGAGCCACTTCAGCGCTCACTGTAGCGAAACTTTTAAAGGGTGGCTAGTTCAGCTGCCGAACAGGTGAGATGTTCCTTTGAGGGAGGCCACGTTTAAAAAAAGGACAGTTGTTTCGTTTGGATGGTCTCACCTGAGAAATAAAGAGGCTACTAGCACCCCCACCCCCATCTGTCCACCTTGACTTTGAGAAGCACTAACTTAACTGGGATAGCGGCTCCTCTCACTGACATTCTCGTGTACCAGTTCATCCCTGTTTGTCCTGGATTAGCATTTCAGCCTCTGGCAGATTCGTACTCTCCTTGACAAATTGCACAGGGTGATGAAAGGTTAAAACAACTAACAGCCAAAACAGGATGTGGGGTCTAAGAGTGTGAGGAGTTGGTTTAGCTCAGAGAGATGCACAGAAATAGTGAGGACAGTGGATAGCTCGTTCTGTGAGGGAGGAGTGCACATGGGAAATATTTATCCTAATAGACTGTCATCTATTGACAATGTTCATCCTGTTATGTTTCTATGGCGACTCAACATTGCCTCTAACTCAGTCCATAGCTAGGCAATGGGATCATGAACTAATTAAACAGTTAGTGTTGTTTGATTCTGTGGGTTGTTTCTTATCTCCATTAGGTAAGCAGTCATTATTTCCCCATTCATTAGGCCAGGATCACAGGTTTCATGTGTTCACTGTCTTCAATATTCATTTTGGGATATGATCTCATAACTGTGCTTTCTAATTTGAAGTGAAAAGCCACACAGACGCTTTCATGTCGGAAAGAAAGTTCTATTTTTATCTCCCTGTCAGGTGAACGAAAGTTGTCTTTGACGTACTGCCTCTGCTGTGTTTGTACCGAGAGCACTGAAATGTAGGGGGGAAAGTGTAAGGGATAAACAGCGGATACACAGCGAGCACAGGAAAGACATCAGTGGAACGCCTGCATTTAGGAGGCGTTATGTCATCTGAATTTTCCACTCATACAGCCACCTCGGCTTGGACACATTTGTGATATAACTGAATTCAGCAGCATGCTCTGTGCCCATGCTGCTGACCTCACTTCCCATGCCTTTCTCCATCTCCGTCTTCCTGCCTCTTTCTCTCCCTCTCCCTCTCTCTCCCTCTCCCTGTTTCTCTCTGTTTAAACTCATGAACCTCTGGAAAATGTTTCTCCTCACACCATCTCCTGAGTCACTGCGTCGGCTCCATTTTAAACCTGCATAATGAGAAAGCATTACACGTTGCAGCTTGCGTTAAAAAAGACTTCAGACTTCATCACGTCGCATAGGATGTCACTTTGTGAATGTAGTGGCATGACTGAAATGAGTCGTCAGCTCAAGACTGGGCTGAATGCATATGAATTGATAAACAGGGAAAATGTTCACGCGCACTGTCACTAAAGAATTCAATACATGCAGGTGAAGGCAGGAAATGAGATTAGCCTGTCCTGCTGGAATGTGATAACTGGCCAATGCCCAGACACTGCCTTCTCGCTGCTTTACTCCACACTAGGCCTGTCCTCACATTACCTGTCAAATTATAAATGGAAAAAAAAACAGATTTAGAAAACTATGTATGAGCACTGGCCATTACATAGCTACAGATTAGAAAAGGTAAAAGCAATTTTCCAGAAAGCTATATTGCAAATGCACTTTAAATGTACACCATGGTTCACATATACATTTGTAATTACCTACACCTTTGCATGTCATCTTCCTAAATGTGTTCTGCTCTGTGGTCATAATTACAGACAAATATATGCTATCTAAAATAATAACAGAAAACAGTTGTGCTGTGCACTAGTGTCATGTTTTTTTTATTGAACTCACCGATTAATTATTTACACCAGACTCGAAAAAAGGAAGTGAATCTCTGGCTAATGCTGTCAGAGCTGCTTTTTTATGATAGATACATTCATATGAATACAAACTACTAATAACTAATACTATATTATAATAACAAATAATAAAGACTAAATAAAAACAAATTTCAGACTTTCCAAGAATAACTATAATGAAGGTGCTACAATAATGCAAGGCTTAAGGAGTTGGAATTGTATAAAGATACACATAGAGCACCACATGCAGCAGAAGTAGTGGAAATTGTAGAATTTGCTAGTTTTTTTATTTGTCCATCAGAAAACACTGTCAAATTCACAGTGTTGTTTGAAACACATTCATTACAGTATTTGTGAGCTTAAAATATTTTAGCCCTTTCATCCAGGTACATTTACATTTACGGCATTTAGCAGACACCCTTATCCAGAGCGACTCACAGCTGATACAGTCTTACTATTCAAGCAATCATGGTTTACTGTGCCTGCTTGGCAGAGGTGGGATTTGAACCCTGGACCATCAGGTCCACAGTGCATTCCCTTATCTGCTAGGCTACCACAGGTACCCCTTTTTCCAGAAAAGGTGTTTATTGGCCGCTACCCGTCCAAACATACTGCAATGTAAAGGGAGGTCACACTAAATACTTGTTTTCAGTTTTCTAATGCTGATAAAGAGACAGAAATTGATATGGACATAATACCAACAATGGTGTGCGTGCGTGCGTGCGTGTGTGCGTGTGTGTGTATTCACAGTACTATATGTTTAGAGGAATGATTCCATTTTGTAAACAAACACCTGTTTTGTCTATTTTGTTTGCTATGTAAGGAATGGAAAGTCTCTTGTCTAAATTTTATTTTAGGAAAACTTCAAGAAAAAGTCGTTATTTTAGAGCTTAGAGAAAGTCTTCAATCCCTCTTTTCACTCACCACTTGGCTCACCTTTGACTAACTGCTACATATATAATATGTATATGGTTGGTTGTTTGGTTGTGTTTGGGGCATTTAGGGTACCGATTCCAAATTCAGAAAACAACTCATGTGTGGTGCGGCTACAAGGGTATTAAATAAAGAAATTAAAATACGTTTCTTTATTTTCTTCCCTTCAATACATTCTCAGTGTAGTATGAAAATGATATTGTTGTGTGATGAATGTGCTGCGGCTCTTGTCACAGTGCTCATACATTTCCACATAAGATGAAAGACAAACAGTCACAATTTATTTTTCCAGATTAAATATTGATCAGTCGTTCTATACTGAGCGTCAGCTGTCTCTCTGATAAATGAATGTCAAGTGGTGAACATGTTGAGAGGTGTCATGTTTACTCCAATAGCACTGTCGTCTTCGGACAACAGCAGAATAACCTGAGCCGTACTTGTCAGCCAAACAATGGCATATACGCATAGTTTTAAATTATTTATTATAGTCTTAATATTGTCAGCCTGTTTTTGTCTGTGTGATGAAGTGCAAAGGTCTAACAGTATCTGCCAAGCATTCACAGCATGTTTAGTATGGAACACTTTCTGCCCAGTGTTAATGTCTGAGATAGACAGCGCGTGAACAATGTCAGCTACTACACTCTAGAAAGTTTAGTCTTCATCCTGTTATTTACACTGCTGTGATACTAGGTGTTATTATTAACTCACTGGTGACATTCTGTTTTTTTTTTGTGCACTGCATATACACAACAGCTGTATAACTTTTAGAATCAGTGCTTACTAATGCTAATAGTTAATCATTTGCATATTGTATTCTTTAATTATTATCAGGCAAAAATATTCCTTTATTCTTGCATATTTGTTTTTACGAAACAGTCTGTAGTCCACAAAATCACAAAACTTTCTATTTTGATTTTTTAATCAATCTTTTTTAATGTGCAAGTGTAAATGACACCCCTGACTTACAGAAATCACAGTGTCTTTCTATTCCCTTCTGACTAAGGGCAAGTTATGGAGGATAGTCCCTAGAATGGTTAAGTATGTCTGGTTCATGCTGCTAAGAAACTGACTTCCTGTCTTTCTGTCATTACAAATGGGATATGATTATGCAGAGGACTTAGAATGGCTACTGCCCTGCGTGCTTAAGAAACAGCATAGGGTGTACTTTAACCAGAAATAAAATGAAGTGAAAAGCAGCACAATTGTTCCAGAAAATATTTTTAAAAAAAAAACCTAGCTGCTCACGTTTACAGATGACGACTGCAGTGTAGGAAGTGGATGCGACCCACCACACACTCTCTCTCACACACACACACACACACACACACACACACACACACACACACACACACACACACACATGTGCACGCACACATGCACTTGCATACATACATACAAGTATACTCAAATGGAGAGACACGAAGAAAAAACAGTTGATGAGAGCAAATCAGCCTGCAGATACAGTTACTGACATAAAACGACAAGTTATCAAATCTAATTAAATCTATGTGGCTTGAGGGAACATATACACATTTGGCTGCATGTTTTGCTATGCACAGTGCATACGCTATTAAAGAGCTATCACGTTATGATAACTAGACGTCACTATTCACTTAAAACTTCCTGAATGTTTGAAGACCCAGTGCAACGCAAGTCTAAAGCCCTGCCTTTGAAATATGTGACATTACTGAGGTTAGTAACATAGTTTAAAGGGACACATAAATATACGGTCATGTGTATAATTAAACTGACACCATTACAGTTTGTTTTGGTGCTGTTTCATCTTGCCCGGTTTTTAAAAAAAAAAAAGGGGGGGTGGGGCGGGGGGGGTTTGGGAGACTACAGAAATGTTAGGTCTAATTTTATGTCAGCTTCAGTGTGTAATAGTAGGCCAACTGAATGTAGTCGTAGGCCAAATTCTTCCTTCCATTTGCAAAAATATAATAATTATTTTTCATTTTTTCTACAGGTTTAATATGTGTTTTAAAACCACAGTGAATGTTCCAGCGTGCATACCAGAGCTGCAAGAGTAACAAGCCTTATAAGATTATAAGAAGCCACGAACCATTCAACTATTCACATAAAATGTGAAAAAAGAGCAAATACTTTTTTACAGTATATTTTTTTATTATTGTAGAGCAATTTTGTGGGGCTCTGCAACCTTTTTTGCCAACATTGGCTGTTTGATTGCCTGCTACACCACTAACCATACATTATTTGGGATCATTCTTAGCACAGCAGTGATACTGACGTGGTGGTGTGTCTGGTGCTGATATGAACATATCAGTCGCTGCAATGTTGCTGGGTTGTTAAGCACCTTAGTTTCTCTGCTGGATTGAGAGTAGTACGGTAGCTAATATATTAATATATTCAGTCTACACTATCGTATTGCTAGAAACTGACCACTGATGAAAGGCTTGAGGATGATTAACATAAATTGTAAATAACCATTTCATGTTAACCAACAATGCCTTTTAAGTGTGTAGCGTTAAAAAAAGACACATACCGTATCCACACACATTACCACTTTTCAAAGTTTAGTGAAGTAGCATAAATGTTAGCGCAGTCCAGAAAGTTGAATCAGTTCATCTGGACACGAGGTTTTTGTGAGAAAAATGCTTTGTCACGGTGAGATTGAAGAAGAGAGGGCATCTCAGTTCAGGAGGGGCATTTCCATTTCTCCATTTCACCTATTATCATTTTACAATGCTGTAATCACAGCTGTTCCCCAATCCTGTATGAATGGCACATGTGGCCATTGTCATTAATTCAGATGCCAATCAGCATATTAAACTGATCACCAGTCCCATTGTTAGCAATGGTGCTGGTATCAGGCATTATGTGCCTCATATAAGCTTGGAGAAGTTTTACAACTAGCTCAGACTAAAGTGACTTAGCTCAGTGACAAAACATCTCTCCCACAAAAAGGTATCCAGATGAACCAATTCAACTTTCTGGGATTTTATCAGCTGGATGATTGAGCATGCGTCAATACACTCAAATAAGTCCTGCTACTCGAGGTTTCTTAAGTATAAGTACTCATCCAAATAATTACACTGTACAACAATCATTTGAATCTTTTAGTTCTGGTTTAGAAATGTATAGAATATAATTGCATTAACTGCATTTAAATTAAATTAGCATTACATTGTATTAGTACATTTTTGCACTTCATGGATTTTGTATGCTTTAAACATGTCAGTGTTGTTTGGAGACATTTTATCCTTAAATTCCTTATGAGTTATTCTGTTCTATTTCACTAGCAGTTTTTTATACTCCTTGTATTTGCTGACCTGCCTGATCTGTGGACCAGCAACAAATAATTCCATAATGGAAACATCTATCGCACATTTCTTAATATCCTCAAAAATCTTGGTGCATCTTTAGTTCAAGTTCAAGTTCAAGTGTTTCAAGTGTCATTTTAACCATACGCAGGGATGTACAGTATACAGTGAAACGAAACAACCTTCTTCCAGGACCAAGGTACTTCATGGAACAATATACTGCACAACATAAAGTTCACATATACAGTAGCATGTACAAAGAAGGCTTCACAATGCATACATGAGACTTGAGTATGGTACGATACAGGACAATCTATAGTATATAGATCAATAGATCAATAAATACAGGGAACAGTGCAGATAACCCAATGGTACTGTGAGCTGTAAGGTGCAGATATGTCCATTTTGGTATGAATGTATTTTTTTATTTTTAGTTTTTGTCCATATTTGATATAAATGTAAACATTGTACACTTAAGTATTTGTGTAGGCAGATTTGAAAGTGTGTGTGTGTGTGTGTGTGTGTGTGTGTGTGTGTGTGTGTGTGTGCGTGTGTTTTAGTCCAGTGATTCATGTGTGCAGTTGTTCATACCAGCCGTCTGGATGTGAGGGCCCTGATGCTTTGGTACCTTTTTCCAATATATGAACTCCACAGATGTAACAGAATGTAACATAGCTATTGTGAATGAATGGAGAGTTACCTGTACCCATCGGTCCCACATCCATAATTCAGCCAATACATGAAAATGGAATTTAGTATATAATAATATGAAAATAGTAAAAATTATATTAAATATTGATAACTTCAAGAAGCAAAACTTTGCACTATGCTAAATGCACCCAAATGAAGCACCCTGCTGAGAAGACCTTCAAACTGTTCTGTTGACAGTGCTCAGAGCGGCATTTTTCAAGGCAGGTGCTGTCCAGAGTAACGTTTTCACCGATATGATGCTGTTCTGGTCGGCACTTTTTGCATTTGCTAGATGAAACACAGCAGAAGACTAATAACTTAACTGGGATTCCATTTGCTGTCCAGCATTCACTGGTTGAGAATTGTTCACCTTGCGTTCGGTTTGTTCACATGTACTGACTTTTTTCTTGTTAGTATTATACAGTAGAGTATAACTGTATACTATATACCACACTGCTCACAAACATTAACGGATATTTCAAAATGAACACAAAGAGGATCTCATAATACCAGCTGGATAATCTGATCCTGTCAGTAATTGATTGACCATACCCACTAAACAGTCAATGTGTAGCACTCTCGTCCAGTTTAACATGCTTTTGTTCACCCCCTATAAATATTCCACTTGCTACTCAATCAAGATAATTGAGTTTGCATCTCATTTGCGTTATCGAACAACTTTCTATACATTTTCATTTGCTTCTCTGAAGATCTTGTTTAATAAAATAAAATAAAATGCTGCTTTTTTAATTGCTTCATATTCATTTTGAAATGTCCCCTAATTGTCAGAATTCTGTTGTATCATGTACAATGACAATGTAGCTTTCTCTCTAATTTTTGTGATCAGCGTAGTTATGTAGAATATGTTATAAACTGTATTAGTTTTTTTAGGTAATCTAAGGCTAATTTATATGCAGATGGTAACACAGTTGTATATAGGAATTGAACAGCTACAGATTTTGGTATTTGTGAATCCAATGCCGACAGTTTTGGAAAGTAACTAAAAAGACGATTTTATACGCAGGAAGCTTACATCAGTTTTATAATTAAGTTTAGCTCTCTCAGCGATTTGGTATAGTGGTCCAGGAATCACAATTAATTTATGTACGAAGCATTACTTAAGTTTTAATTTGGTGTTGTTTATATATCTTTAAAATGTCTGTATGTTTTTGCTTACGTGTACTTAGTGTTTGCTGCTTGGCTGGCAATTGTTTGTGTTGGATAGCTCAGTCAAGACAGAGACAGAGAGTAAGAGAGAGAGAGAGAGAGAGAGAGTAAGAGAGATGGAAAAAAAGAGGAAGCATCAATTAGCCTCTCCAGGGGAGAAATAAAAAGCACAGGAAACTAATGACTCTATTGAGTTTACCTGCTGTTATATAATTTATGTATCTTGTTAAGTCATCCATCAGCTCAGCAGAGCTACAAGTGTGTGCTGCCCAGATACTGAAACTGTGAGTGTATAACGCACAGCTATAAACAACCACATTGCTTAATTTAAGGAGTTTGCTACCTAGATCCTATCCATAATCCAAAGTTTAATGAGCTCATGCACTAACTCACACAATCACAGCCACTGAGACACAAATAAAAATTAATGCTTTTTCCTGTTTCCTATCAGGCGATCATTCCTGTTTTTAATCAGTTGCACTGATCTGTTATTGATTATGAAAAATTTGATGTGGGCATAGAACAATGAATCAGTATCACACTTATTCAGTAAATGCCAGTAGTGAATAACTATCACAAGATGTACAGAACAGTATTTTTAAACTGACTAGCCAAGTCTAAGATTACTTCCTACTCATGCATCCTGGATAAGGTGCCTAAGTACACTTCATAGCCAAGGGAATAAAGTTTAAGATTTAGAAAGCAAAATAGAAAGCAAAATATAATGGCTAGAATATACAGTAGATAAACATAAAACAGCAGAAGTCAAATTTTGTCTTTTAAAATGTTCTCAAATGGGTATAAGGCCACATTTTCCTTTTTTTTATCATAATATGTCTGGATTATGTCACAAAAAGATTTCTGCCATTTCGGCAAATAGATCTCTGGGCAGCTTGTATCTCGTGTAACATGTTTGGGAATCAGGTCATACCACAGTGCTATTCACCTCTGTTACTTACTGTATTTATTTTATTTGCTAGTTTTTGTACGGTTATTTTATATGTTGTCTTCATTATGCGTAAGGTAACATGGATTATGGATTAGAAAAAGACATTAAAATACAGTGATGGGCTTGATTGTGGCCATAGCAAGTGGTAGTGCTTTTGTAATAACAATGTAATAGCAATAACAAGAATTGGCTCTTTTTGTTATTATTTTATACAGGCAAAAGACAATGTTAAGATCCTTTATAGCTTTACCGCTAATACATTTATTTTAAACTAGAAATACAACTCAGTAACTAATTTTTTAGCTGACGTGTGCTTATTTGATGAGAATAAAATAGTAAAAAATATGTTTTGGAACAGTGAAATTTGTGTTTGCTTGCTCATCCAGGCCTGTTAAGGTTAAAGGTTTTATGTGAGTACATTTCAGGTGAGCCTGAAAGCAAAATACTTCTATATGTGTGAGTTTGAATGTTGGAAAATATCCTTAGCTTATCTACTATTTTTATCTATATTGTTGATATGTATAGAATTTTATATTTTTTTTTATTTGAACTTATGAAAAAGATTTCACCGTTTCCCAATAATTGGATAAACATGTTACTGTTTTACCACTGTGCGCTATGAATTTCAGATTTGTTTTCATATGGAACATCTCAACAAGCACAGGAGGTGTTACGTAGGAGTAATGCTTTGTATTTGTCATTCTGCACAATACATGTGATCATTTTTGTAGCAGATGTTATTTCATGTTATTTCATGTACCAACAAGAAATATCAGGGGACAATTTGACGATCGTTTCTCAGAATTTCAGAAAGGGAACTAAAGTGGAACATTTGCCCCCTAATAAGCCAAGCAGGAAGCACGTCACTCTTTGTGTTAGTGATGTTGCAGTGACTCAGCCTGGATTAGAAAAGATGTGATACTGTGAGTCAAGCTTTCACCATCAACTCAGCTTCTTGCATAAACTCACCCCCTCATATCTTCAGCCAACAAACATGCAACGCCTGCTGCCCTGTCCCATCTCATCAGTGTTACGGCACACATTCCGCAAATTTGCTTCTTTACTCTTGACAGAATTCTGATTAAATCCCCTGATACAGCATTATGAAGATGCATCAGTGCAAATTTTATTGCATCAGGCTTGTATCCCATTCAAATGTTGCCATTTAGTAGAGCGTGTTGAAGGACAGCTAATAATGAAACAAGGAGAAGCCATTTACATTGTGTGTGCGTGTGCACGTGTGTGTGTGTGTGTGTGTGTGAGAATGTGGGAGATCATTTGTTGAGGACTTACAGGACATCCCTGATCAAATTATATTTTTGTAAATTTTCTAAGTGAACCGAATTTAATACAAACTTATACGTCACGTTTCTTCAAATTTGACTAGTGCAGTATAATATAATTTTATTTTTTTAAACAAATGCATTTTGCCCGTGCAAAGGTTTAGACACGTCTCCTGATAATGCAGTGTTGAATTTATGAAGGATTCAGAACTTCATTAAGTTGTTAGACATAATCCATGTCTGGAGATCTTACTACACTCACCACTTATGAGCTCCTCTAATCAGATGACTGAGAATCTAAAAATAAAATAAATTCACTTTTACAAAGAGAACTGCATACAATATTACATTACCTAATATACCATTAACATGGAATAAAGTGGAAGGGAACTTTTACACCCGGATAAAGCTTTAAATACCATGGGAATTGCTTATAAAATAATTATTATTGTTATTTACATTATTCTTTACCTTAAAATCATCAATTAACCTAACATTCGTGCCTTTGGAATTTGGGAGGAAACATGCAAAATCTACAGTGGTTGCTGCGGCACCCTCCAAAAACCATACACATGCAAAATAAGGGCAATCAAATTCTCATACCACCTCAAAGTCACACTCCCACACTTCATTTAGGATAAGATCAACAGTAGAGTTGAGCAAATGGAGTGTCCCCCTTTCTTAACTGGTCCTTATTCCAACAAACACAGACATTTTATAGTAAACCCACAGAACCAGAGTAAAACAGTCAGAATCACTTTTTTCCTATTTTTACCTTATACAAAATTCCTTTCTTGTATTGTATTTTTGTATACTATTTTATATTACTGTTTTAATACAGCATTTATGTTATGTAACCTAATGGTTGTCAGTGCAATACAATTGTATCACTGTGGTCATATCAGTAAAACACCTTGACTTGACATATACTTGAGAGCGTTCACATGCATAGATGATTTGCTAGAAGAGAATCTTAGCTACAGAGTTGTCCAAGCCAAGCCACCATACAGTCTATGTAATTATGTAAAACTGTAAAAAAGTGCATGCTACTTGAGTCAAGAGAAGTGTGAAATGCTGGCAGAACTGGAAGCACATACCAAATCTATATCTATGGTCTGTGCTTCTTGTTGCTGAATAATTTATGTTTCAAATCCCTCTTTGGTTCTGAGCATGTTTTTTTGCATATACCAGATATTATCAGACATTTCGTATTAGTCTTATAATCCATTTGTATTACATTTATTTGCCATCTTCACAGATCTCTTAATTCTGTATGGCTCTGAGTTTTGTTTCTACCTGCACATAACAAGAGACACATGGTCTCACAGATTAAATGTAATACTGGCTGGTTTAGTGATATCTTAGCCACTTGCTTACATTAAAGTTTGCATTCCACTACATCTCTTAATTTCATTTGCAGAGAGATGAACAGTGCTCTTTTTGAGTCATTCCCATGGCTTCCTCATTTGCCTGCCTTTGAGGCTTAATTATTTCCTTATTTATGTACGTCACATTTTTATTCTGAATTGCAATTTAATGAACTCAGTCATTATGGCTTTTAAATTTTTAATTTTCCGCTCTGCATCTGTTTCTGAAGATTGCTGGTGAAGTGTCTGTATGAGGATGAGTGGAGGGAGCAATTAGCCACCTCCTCCTTGCTTGAACCCAGAAAACAGTTTGCTATAACCCCCAGCCATACTGTCACCAGCTAGTCGCTCTTATAACGCCTAACTATTGTTATTATGAGAGCTTCAGAAACTGTAGCTGCTATTTATTTCATTGGGGGGGTTGATCAATTATCTTTGGTTCATGGAGGTTTTTCTGCATGGGAAAGATTTGAGAAGCCAACCAAACTCTTATGACACACCAAAAAAGAAATGTTGACATGTTAATTTCTCCTTGTGAAAATGAAACTTTTTTGATTTCTTCAGTGCCACCACAATACAAATAGTTAGTAGAAAAATAATTGCTGTAAAATGCTTACACACTGAGACTGATGTCACTTGGAAAAATGGTCCAAGTGAATTTGCTGCAAATTTTGATGGCATGCATAGGGAATCATTAAGCAACCCTGTTTTCCCTACATTTAGTGTAGCACAAGTTTAATTGCCCATGTCACATGGCTCCAGACTCCAAACTTCTCAGAGGGAAAAGCCTTATGATTGCAGATACAGATACGATTTAAGGTGTTTTTAAACAAAAGAAATAATCATTCAAAATTTCAGCTGCATCAGACTGATGTAGCGAGTGAACCGGCCTGAGAAACCTGTTTGATTTACTCAATTATCTTAAGATAACAGGAATGGTTGGTGAGTAATATTAATGTGTGTGCTTGTTATTCAAAAATAAAGTTAAGACTTAGTAACAACTTCAGACAGGGACAATTATGACCTGATATCAGATACACAAACAGGCTGGAAGTCACTGCCAGAACTCAAATATATTTTTAAATTATAGAAATACGGAAGCTAGTTCTTTTTGCTCAATTATGATATAGACTATTGCTCTCAAGTTGTAATGTTGCAACAGGTACATTAGATCATTTATAAATTACATTATATAAAAGTAAACAACAAACAAAATATTGAAATATATGTGTATCAATATCTTCATTGCATTGTACTGAAGTTGTTCTAATTTGTGACAACAAATTCTGATTAAGGTGACAAGTGATGGAATTTTACAAAAGCTGGAATACAATCAATATACTACTAATATACAATATAATTATAGAAACATGCAGAACAACATAAAGAAGAAAACAACAATACAGTGAGGAGTTTCCTAAACACTTTTGGGTATATAATATGGATTTTGGACTGTTGATTATAAAGAATACCCTTAAATTGATTTTTAATCACAAACCAGTTTGTACGCATTCCCTTATTTTTTTTATTATTTCCCATGATGTGTTTAGACTATTTATTTATTGCCCACAAACCAAGATGTTTTGGTCAGTCTAAGCATGCCCATTGATTTCAGTGTATGTGCTATACAAAATGTTGTCTTAGTCATGCCTGGGCATGCTTAGTCGGATTAGATGCAGGCAGACAGGCTGTAAAAGCTGCTCACATTTACAGATGTTGCTCAGATGCATGCCAACACAAATGCTCTTCAAAGAGTAGCATACTAAGTACTTAAGAATAGGATTTACTGTAATACAGTCTAAATGTCTAGTCAGTGTAACAAAAGCTGTGATACATTCTGTTACGTCTGTGACCAGCATATGCTTAAGTTTCAAAGATTCCCTTTGGCTGCACTGAATTAAGAAAGCCATGAGCTTTCTTTTAATGAGCTTTGTTTTAAACATTGACATTGAGGGATTGTTTATGGTTTCAGGATATGTGCATGACTCCAAAATGGCATCTTTTTCATAGATTTGTCCAAGTTAAGTCTGAAAACTGTCCTGTTACATAATGACAACCCCTCCTTAAGTACCCATTGGCTATCGAGTCCACATGCAAGAAACCTACAACAACATGGAACTGTTCTTGAAACACTTGAAATAATGGCATTACATTTAAAATCACTTGCAATTTTCTATGCGTTTCTGTACCTTAATAAAAATAACAATAAGAATTACAAATACAGTCGAATCCTGTTTATCGGACCACTTCGGGACGCAATCTTTTTGGTCCTAATAACCGGCTGGTCTGATTAAACAAACATGTCCTATGTTACAAGATGTGCTATAATTTATGTAACATATTAAATGTTTTTTTAAACCTTTATTGTGCGATATAAGCATATAGCGAATGTACAAAAAAGAAATAGTTTCTTATGACGAACTTTGTTCATTAAAAAATAAACTGGCATGCTCAGCATGCGAAGTATAATACTGTAAAAAACAAGTTCTTACTAAATTCCAGCCAACATTTGAAGAACTTATCCAGTGTGTTCTAGGCATCAGATCACACTGGATAAGTTCTCTTGACGGACTGCACTTGAACAAAATCAAGAAAATGATGGGCGTGTCCACCTCTCGCTGGTTTTGCTCTTGTCAACACAACTCGGATTTCCTGACCTTCGATAAAAGCATAAATTCTCCCGGGCCCAGAAATCATATTTCGCTGATCCGCTTTGCATCTGCTCTAAGTGGCGACTTGTGGCTTCTTTTTCTTATTCGCTCTCACGTTCTTTGGTCCGATTAAAAAGATTTTTGGTCCAAAGCGTATAACATTACATTTATATAATAAGATTTGTTTCTGTATTTTAGGATTTGGTCTGAATAAGCGGCTGGTCCTATTATAACCGGTGGTCCAATTAACCGGATTTGACTGTATATTAATTCAATTGTTCTTATTTTATTGCCCATATTATGGCCATACCAAAGAGGCAAGTTAAATGCATCTATATTCTTATCATATAACATTTCCAAATTTTCCTATTATCTTGTTGATATTACATACTATTTCAGCATTCCCGGTACAGAATTTTACAGCATATACCCAAAACTACTTTTTTGAACTGACTTGATTAGCTTCTGTCCAGTTAAAAAATAATTTGGAGCTTGAGTGTAAGCTTCAACTGACTTTTTTAAACCCTATTTTCTTAATTTCCATCCATCCTCAGTCTATCCCAGTTATCCTCAGGTCAGCTCAGACCTGTGCGAAGTGTGCACAGTTCCATCCTGATGAGACCTGTCTGCCACTGACTGACAATCCAGCACTCTCATGTCACTCTCACATACGATAAGAGAAAATGTCAGGATGTTTTTTTTTTTTTTAAATGTCATTTATCTAGCAGCTTTTATCATATAATGCTAATATATTTTAGCACTTCTGTGAGAATGTTTCACATAATAGATAATGTTAGGATTTGAGTAGGATTTTGGTCACAGATCAGCATATGGTAAACAGAAAACTATCCACAGTTCTATATTCTGTTCTTGGCCAATATGAAACAGAGGTTGGGATGTTACAAAAGATTTATGACGCACAAGGGAATGTTTGTGATGTTAGCTAAGCATTGCAAATAGCAGTTAGCCTCTGTTGGCTGCCAGTGTGTGGGGGCTGTTGTAGGCTTTCTATTTCCTGCTGGTGAGGGGAGGTGTTGCCACATTATTGAGTGAAACAATTCATCCAAAATGAGTGGGCTAACAGGAAGTATTAATTGGTTTAGCAGGATTTCACATTTGTAGTTCTGACTTAGCCTGAAGGCTGAAAAAATGTCACATGTATTCACTTAGTGCTTACACCACCCACCCTCATTTAGCAAATGATCTCAGTCAAAAGAGAGAATGTTAACTTTACTTTCATGTCTAAGGTTTTGGTATGAGAGCCTGGAGATGAGGCAAAGCAGAGTTTGTACTCACGTCATCACTTTTAATGTTGAATTCAAAGCACAAGATATCATATATTATTCAATGAGTTCTTCTTTTCTCCTGAGCACTATGCTGTCTTTACCTTTACTGGTTTCACCCAGTGCAGCATTCGCACTGGTTTGGTATTAGGTTCGTTTTTTTTTCTATCTTTATCTTGAGTCATCACTGACTCAAAGTGACAGTTATGGAGCACACTGATAAAGCAATTCTTTTTGGCTGCTTAAGCCAAGCTCCCATACAGAACCCCTACTTGTCTGGGTGTATGTTTTTATTTTTTTTCTGGGTCCCAAAGCTGCCTCCATGATCTACAACCCAGACAGATCACAGGCTGCGAGAGGATATGTCTTGAATGCGGAGCTCCCTGGCAGCCCCGCGGGATCCTAGTGAGTGTGTTGTCTCTCGCTTTTAGTCAAATTTATTGCCACTCCATCTCCGATACTCCTAACAAAGGCGCCCGGCCCGTGATTCCCTGCTTATTTGTCAAATCGCCGCACCTGTGAGGGTTCCAGCTCAAGATAAATTTTAGGTTGTACTAGTTGGCTAGGAATAAATCTTCTCCCTCCTCCTTTTTTCCCTTTTGATCTCATGTTTTGGGTGTTGCTCTGTTTGGGGGAATGGTCACGCTGCAAAGGAGCATTTTCCTCTTCATGAAATGCAATGGTGAAAGCTGTGATAAATTACGGCCTTTGTTGACACCTTCATTGGGTTATTTATGGCTCATTAATTGAACTGAAAAAGAGAGTTGTTGGCACAACGGGGGGTTGGGAGAGTGTTTAGAGAGAAACTGAGACTGGTTAAGACCCTCAGGCCGAAGTGTGAGACAGTGAGAGTGAGATTTTTTACTTCCAGATCTACTTCCTGTTTGTTTGTACTAGAGGGAGGGAAAACATTCATCGGAGATGGAAAGAGAAGAGGTAATGACAACCACAATCTGGCCCACCCATCTCCTCGCTTTTTCTGAACCTCCTCGCTTTTTCCTTTGGCTGTAAGCACCTCTCAAACCTGAAAGGCTTTTTAAAAATCTGTCAGTGTGAATTCTCTTGGTTCAAGGGAAGTGAATCACATTGAGGCATGAATATCTCACACAGAAAAGCCATATGCCTGCAGAGTTGTAATAGAAGAAGTCAAGGTGCTTATTTTGATGGTAGATCATAATCTAAAATCTCCCTGTCAGATTCATTTTGGCACGTACTTATTTAATTAAGTATCTAGAAATTCCAGGATAAGCAGATCGCTAAAAGTTGGCTCAGTCAGCACTAGTGCACCACTGTATTGGTGGAACAATGGAGCCAGTGCTTTTGATATGACAATGCTTTCAGGCTTGGGAGTCGTGCAAGTAGAACGGGGAACTTCAGACACCCACTGTTAATTAACAAGTGGATTAAAGATGCTCGTTTTCATGGAATTAAGTACCTCAAAGCACTTCAAAGAGTGATTGGAGTGCAGCATGAGGTAGACTAATGAGACGATGCTTGAGTGCTGAAATGCTCTGTTTTGTCTGCTGGGCTTGCTTGTCCTTGGGTGTAACTTGTACATGGCCTGGTCTTTCTAGGCTCTCTACATGGCCTTGTAGTCACTGTTGGTCAAACTACTGTTTCTGTTTCCCGTGTCTACTCCCCTTAGCTTTGGATTGATCTTACATTCCTTCTCATTCTCAGCACAAACCTTTAATTTTCCTTGAACACTCAGGATCATTATGAAAATTCTAAATAAATGTTACCTTGATAATAAATATTTTCATCATATTGTTAGGTGATTGTTAGGTGAAACCCTGAATATGGTAAATATGATCAGGGAAAGAAGCTTACACTAAACTGTTCCTGGCCTGTGTACAATAAGACTTAGGCCTGATTGTTTACTTGAACCAATATTGAGCAATATGTTCATGTCCCCACCCAGGTGTCTGAGGCATTTTTCAACATTTGTATAAAAAAAGTTGCGTGGAAAACCTTTAAATGATTATTAACCATCTCTCATCATCCTAATCGGGAAAATATACCCATAGTGTTGTGAAACCCACAGGACTTCTTCAATGTCAGTAGATATATAGTAATACATGTTAGATGAAGCCAGCAGTGCCACAAACAGTAGAGTAACACTCCCCATTTCTTTCAAGAAGAATTTGATTTGGCAAACACCTGAGCAATAATCATCTACGTCCCGATTACACTGCATACCTCATGAGATGCAATCTGGCTCCTGGTTGACTGCAGCTGAAGGCTATGTGCTTTGAGGCAGCTGCATCTCGACAGCTCTTATCAAGAATCCAGCTGAGAGTGTGCATTTATTTATGGGTAAAATGAGTCTGCATGTTTTCATCCTTAGTGTAAATACTTACATTGACTACATACGTGTGTGTGAATACAAAACTTTCGTTAATAGCTATATATCTGGAAAAAAAAAAACAAGTCCTGTGCAAATCGTACAAGAAATTGTTTACATAATATGACACATTAGTAAATTATGACAATAAAAAGACAACATATTGTTTTTTTTTTAATATTTGTTATATTTCTAATCTCTGTAAACACAACATTCCTAAGCACCTCTTCTTTCTGGAAACTTGGACTGGAATTTGGACATATTCCTTGCCTTATAGATAGATGGATGGATGGATGGATAGAAGACACTGTATTTTTAATTTACATTTTTTCATCTCTATATTTTTCAGCTCTTTGTTTTGTCTGGTATTGCATTTTGATTTATGTATTATTTCATGGGTGAACAATAATAGCATTTGTGGTTTAATGTGGTTTGAGTGAAACACACTAATATAAATAATATCCAGTTTGTAATATACCCCGATATACAACTATGCAGTAGTTGCTTTACAGAATGCACGAGTCAGGTTTTTTTTTGTTTGTTTTTTTTTACAACTGCCAGAACTCTCAACCGTCTTGTGAATAGTCCACTACCTTGACCGCTATGCCATCACTATATCTGTATTTGCACAGATATATACACCACACAATTTTATTCAATATGCATTTTAAATAAAATAGCTAAAGCAGAAGTAATGCCATATCCAAGTACATTGCATATTTATATCACTGTCTTTTCTGTTAAAAATGCTTAATTAACTTCCTTTCTCTAGTGACCGCAGCTGAGTGCTCTTTCAGATACTGACTGTTATATTATTGAACACAGTTAAGATATCATTCTTCTTTTGAAATATAGAGTTGGTCTGTAAACAGGGAATTGAACTTTTAGTATGAGAGTACAACTAGAAAATGTGTGCAATGTTTTTAATCTTTTTGCATAATATTGCTGTTTTATTATATGGGTGAAGTTACAAATCATTCACTTCTTTCTTGCTTTCTTTCTCTTTTCGGTAATGCTGACTTCCATCCGTCAATTCTATCCAAAAATCGACACAAAGGTAAGAAATTTTACAGTGCACATTCATCCCAAACAAACTCTGAAGCTTGAAATAAAGACATCTGAATGTCTGTTTATGTGCATTCCAGTTTAGTCTGCAAATAAAATAAGAAATATATTTTCTTTGTAATGTAAAACATTAATACTTGTAAGATTTATTGGGATAATGGCAAAAAATGTCCATCTATCAGCATTATGTGAGCACTGATGAAGGATTAGAGGATGACTAACACAAATTGTATAACAACAGATGTGTTACTGTCTCTGACTTCACATCTTCAAGGAGGAGCAATAGGGTATATGTGTGTAATTGAGTATACAGTGAGTGAGCTTGGTGTACAGAACTCCAGCAGCACTACTGTGTCTGATCTAATTGTACCAGCACAACACACACTAACACCCCACCACTACATCAGTGTCATTGTAGTAATGAGAGCTAATGGCAGTCTAATCCCAGGTGCAGAAAACTTATGCTCTCTGGTAAAGAACTGATGTTAAGTAACTAAATATATTAAAAAACACAATTTTAAATATCTATTTATTGATACATTTTTTGGTGTTAATTCTTGTTTGTTTTTAAAATATTTGATAAGAATATAAAGGATACTTTACACTTTCAAGTGCTATATTTTTATATGTTTCATTGATGATGGAAAAATGGCTGTTTTGAGTGACATATTTCCAGGAAAACGTTGCACATTGTGGGTCCCAGAAGAGCATGGCTGTCAGAGTGACAGCTTATTGACAGGCTCTCAAGCTGCACTAGTGTCTGCATGCTCTTTGAATCATCGTTGGCACTCTAGCAAATGTGATCCCCTCTGATGGCCTTGCTCTAAACTCAGCCTGATGTGCCCTAGCTATAACAGAAATGACAGCTTACAAATAAACCCATAATTATCCTATCTCCAGCCACCACTGTGCATTTGCATAGCAGGCCTATTTGAAGGGAGCTGGTCTAATAAACCCACAGCGGCAAGCTCTGTTTGTTAAGTGGGTAGAGGCCATGGCCTGTGTGCCCAATAGTATATGCACCCATAAATGTAAAGGCAGGGTGCGAACAGGTAATGCAAAACAGGTTTTTACAAAACACGTTCTATCACAGAATGAATGCAGTCTGGTGACATACAAAGCATCCAGGAAGACAAGATTGCTTTCATTGTGTATTTGTTGTGCATACTTGATTATGGATTCATGAGGATCAGTAAGGATCATTGATTAAGGATTTGTGTTAAAAAGGGAACAGTACAGAAAGGGGGTTGGAAAGGGTGACTGGCTTGTAGAAAATTACCAAAGGCCAATTGGACAATTACATAGTTTAGCAGACACCCTTATTCAATTCTTACAATCATTCTTATAACCCAAGCAATTGTGGGTTAAGGGTCTTGAGGACCCAACAGTGGCAGCTTGGGAGGAGGTGGGATTTGAAATTTGGACTCCAGACTCCAGTACCTTAACGACTTGGCTACCACATCCCAAATGCTGTGTGCTAGTGGTGCAAAATACACGGACCAGAGAGAATAGGTTCATTCTGACTCTAGGATTAGTATTCCCTATAGAAATGGGTATTATTGATACTGCAATACAGTGAAACCTTGGAATTCGTATGCCTCTTCACTCAATACAATTTGGACATTGTATGGTTTGTTTGATATTTTTTTGCCCCCCAAATTTAAACAAAAACATAAAAATTCCCCTAAATAGGACAATCAATTGTGCAATCTTTCCAATTCTATGATGCACATAATCCTGACCAGTCAGTGGAAAAAATGCACCAACATATTAGACTGCTGCTACCTCAGTATAATTTCACTTTATCGTCACTTGATTTCATGAATAATATTGCATTCCTTGGCTTAATCCATGATTATAATTATTAGTTTCATACAAATATAAGCTTAAACAACCATTTTGGTGTTGGGAATAGACTCATCCTATTTCTATTACTTCTTGTAGGGAAGTTTGATTCGAAGTTCAAAATCAAGACTTGTATTTTAACATTAGATGCCATTTTTGTTATCTTCAAGTGTTAGTCTTATTATAACTGTTACAGCTATTACATTTTTAGAATACATATTTTGGTACACCTTTAATGTTGTTTGAATATTGTAGAACATATCGTGTATGATAAAAATGTTTTTATCTTCATTATTTTATAGCATATTGCCCACTTTGCCAAGATTAAACAAACAAAAACCTCTAGATTGTCAGTCTGAATAGATTGTAAATTAAATCTATAGTATACCTTTGCCATAACACACTTTTGCCACTTACCCATTTTACTCAAAAATATTTGATACTGCCTTTTCTCACAGCTTGGCCAACAATGGTCGATCTGGGTTTATGCTGCATTTGTCGTGATGAGCACCCATTGTTATTGTACGTGTGCGTTTGTACTTTTACTGGGGGATGCAGTTAATGTTTCGGTGAGCTTATCATGAGATGATATGTCCGTATAACCTGGGTATATGTGTTTAATTGTGAAGGTGCACGTTTGTGTGTAAGTATGTTTGCTCCTATGTGTGTGGCATGTTTGTGCTCTCAGAGAGGCTTTGCTCCTCTGGGTGATTCCCTATAGACTCTCTCCCTGGGTCTCACCAACAACAGATGACGTGAAAGCTCAGCTCTTTGGGCTCTCATTTGTAATTAGCTTGCCTTCTTTGCATGGCTGCCATGAGAAATTCGCATGGAGTGGAGTGATAGCTGACATTCCTCCCTCTCCATCTCTCATGCTCTTCCTCTCCATCGTTTTCACTTCTCCCTGTCTGCTTCTCATCGCATTTCTCCGGATTCCGTTTTAAAAATTTTATTTAGGGTGTCATTTATTTAATAAGGGATTATTTATTTAGTGCACCAAATCATTCTGAAATGAATATTTATATATTTGTGGGGGCTTTAAATATTTACACGGCCTCTCTCCTTCCTCTGGTGCCAAACCCCCCTGTAATGAATGTTGTTGTTGGATGTGCAGAGAAATAACAAGACCGGGTTCAAAGTAAATAATCCTTTGAATATATTTGAACTTAATTGCTTGGAATGCATTATGAGAGTCACGGCTCTGATCTAAACGTAATTGAAAGTATAATGTGTGGTCCCCCTTGGCAGCAATACAGTTATAGCATATGCACCATATTATTTGGAATCTGAAATGAGATACTTTATAGTAGTAAGTGTAGTAATCAGTGTTACTGTGTAATGGACTCTTGACTCTCCTGATTTCATCTTGATCAAAATACAGTAATTAAAGTTGTTTTAGGCACATTAACATACTTTCAAACAATGCACCTGATGCACTCCTGCTAAAATGGCGGTCGTTATTATAGCATTATCCCAGACCAAACTTCTATAAGCCCTCTTCACTAGTCAGGAAGGCCACTGCTCCAGCTGAGTAGACAAAATCTCCAGCCTCATGCATCAGCATCATCCATAGTTAAAGGCTTATTAGTGTTAGCTGCAGACTCCTTGAGAAACACAGTGCCAGCCAGCATGACTGTTCATGCAGGGCTTACACTTTGCCGGCAGAACGTAATGAGGAGCTCCTAGCAGGAGTGTGGGGCCAAGAGCAGAGCCCTGATTTGTTCTGCATGCTAAATATGGCCTGTAATTTTTATTCCTCTGAGTAGCTTATTAAAAGTGAAAGGAAGATGAAATTCCCCAATGGTTAGGTCATTCCTTTTCCTCCTGTTTATTTGAAGCTTTTTTCCCCCTCTCCTAATATTAAGGTTATGGTAACCTTAGCAGGTGATTGATGCAGCAAGTGACTGCTGGTAATAATATCCATGATGGATCCCCACCTGAACCCTGGAGATGTAATCTAGGAGGACGGAGAAGATAAAGTAGTGAGCGGTTGAAAGATACACACGTAGCTGCAACACCCGTCCTGCACTGCTGTTTATCATGAACCAGATAACACTAGGACAACTAAATTTATGACAGCTTACAGAGTCTTTAATGTATCATTGCTTAATTCAGCCACTATTACCAACGTAAATTTGTCATTATTTGTTGAACTTACAACTTTGGAGCAGTAAATACCGTGTTTGGAGTGTGGTAGAGCCAGATAGTTTTAAATTGTATTTCAGTTTCCATTACCTTCTACTGTTGAGAGGAAACACTGCAATATATTTTGTGGGGTTTTTTGTTTAACTGAACAAGTCTTGCTTTTGATACCTGTTTTTACCTGGATATTACACAGTATGCAAAAGCATATTTTTAATTCAGGTTCTAGACAGATCATTCAAACAATGTGTTGTGTTTTCCTCATAACATGCAGCTTTTTCTTTGTCATACAATGTCATATTTTTGGTTAAATACATTGTGTAGAAACAGTTGAACACTGCCAGGAAAAGAACCTTAAAATAGTTCTAATATTTGATTGTTTATATAAATGATAATTATTTGTAATTAAAAATGAGCTCTAATATTAGCAAAAAGTAAATATGCCATTTGATGCTTTTTACACCTAGTTAGTATTCAGTTTGCACTTAAATGAGTAAAATGATTATTGTCCGGTAAGTCTGTATATATTGATATCAGATGACTGATTGATCAAATCTAGGAATTTTGCTAAATCCAGTTGCATTCTCTTATTGCATATTTCTTTATAATTATGAGATTATTAATATATTGTACACATTTTCAACAGCTACTGACTGTAGAAGGTTAAAAAGGATATTTCCAATAGCCTCTTATTGCTGTGAAGTTCACTGCTTTCCAGTCGTATGTTACTACAGCCCAATGCAAGGTGCCACAGTCATTACTCCATTAGCAGGTAATTAATGATGCTCATTTGTGTAACTTTTATTAAGCCCTATGAAGGATTGTTTGTGTTGAGATAAAATGAAATTCATCCCAGAAGCCATTCATTGTGGTGGGCTGAGATTAAAAGAGCAATTGCATGCTTTGAAAAATGTTATTTTATCGAGGGCGATTTTTCACAGTAGCCTCTGGGGCGGCGCTGACAGGAAAACAGTGCAGTCCTCCTTCATGTTGAGCTTCTTTTTTAGTCCCTGTACCCAGGGAGTAGACTAAGTGTGATTGATTCATCCCATGACCAGTAAAAGGTGTCAGGCAGGTGAGAATGGATGTGCACCAGCATTGACAGGAAGAAATGTCCATGTTGTTGTCCTGATCACTCAAGCCAGAGTAAAAAATATTGTTGTGTGGGGGTTGGGGGCTGATGGCTTAGAAGGTAAAGGGGATATAAGGGGATTTAAGACTTCTGCCTTTGTTATAATAATCACCCTGTGTAATGTTACAGTATGTGAGTGAGTTGACTGAAACTTTTGACAGACCTTTGTATCGTTCTCACACAATCTGTTTTACTATTGCTATGCTTGCTTTTCTCATTTCCTTTAATTTAATTTGCCCCATGCCTGCTATAATCAAGGCTTTATGATGTGTGATATTATCACTTCACCTCACCGATTTGAATGTGAGTGAATAGGCTGCTCCTCTGATTTTTCTCCAGAGAGGATCATATTGGCTCTTTTCTTCTTTGTAGCCCCGCACAAAAACACAAGGGATAATTTTTAATGGGCTTTCTGATGTGCTACAGAGTGGGAGAACCGGAGGGGATTGGGTAGAGGCAACAAAAGTAGTTGGGTAGAGGCAACAAAAGTAGTTTGTGAACAGACATGGAGGCAGATCTCCTAGTGGCAGAGTCACTCATTATGCATGCACACTTACATTCTGTCACTTGAGCAGACATAAGCAGACAAAGGAACATGTTTTATAGTAAGCAAGGAAATATTTTATAACTAATATGCATATATTCTGGTACTAAAACTCTGTTGTAAGAATCCACATGGAACTGACATGCAACACAACATTATGCCTTTATCTGGTTCAAGCCCATGCCTCTTAAACTGCTGGTTGCCCACGTCTTCCTTTTAAATCAGTGAGTGTTTAGGATAGCCTGCAGCAGGGATCCAGATAAAAGGATTAGCTGAGGCTCGACCAGTTAAACCACGCTTAGACTGCGCCAAGAAGCTCAAAATTTGAGGAAGATGGATTTGAAATGCAGTTTTAAATTTATGCTCATAACAGATACAGAACAAAAAGCTTCCACATGTCATGACTCATTTTGGGCGTTTATTGTTCAATTATTTTGAATTTTGCATTTTTTAAATTGATATAAACAGTTGCCACTGTAGGTTTTTTTTATCCACTGGCATCTGCTGTGTGTGATTTGTAGATTTAAGACATCTGTGCTATGGAAATGTCTGACAGATATTCTTGAATATGTACATATTTATTTATATACATGTATTCCATCATTAATGCATTATGATCATTCATTCATTCATTATTATTAGTGTTAGAGTTATTATTATCATTTTCCATTATTACCCGTTGGACAGCAACATGGCATGGTGGTTATTGCCTCACAGCTCCAGAGAGACAGACTGGTATAACAGCTCTGCTGCGTCCTCTGTGAATTTTGTATGTTCTTCACATGTCTGACGTTTTCTCTGGCTAATCCCACATTCATTCAGTCTCAACATGGGCGAGTGTGTGTAGACGTTGATGTGCATGCATGTGCATTGCAATGGACAGGTGCCTTGTCCAGGGGTGGTTCCCGCTTTGCACCCTTTGCTGTTGGTTAGTTCCCAAATACAAATTTGATTAAAGCGGTATAAAGAGTGTTGGAATGGAAACTTATTAGACAAATTTTAAACCAGAAATTTCACCTTAAAAAAATCTAATATCTTATTTAGATTATTATTCATTTACTACATGGCAGGCAGTTTTTTAAAATATTTCTAAATATACCCAGAGACTCGTCATGCCAGCACGCATTAAAATGATTTCATTAAAGCAGACGAGCAAAGCGTGCGATCCCAGCAGAGCCCTGGCTCTCTTTTGGACAGCAGACCAGTGGCTGGATGGCACAGCCTCTCTGAGAGGAATCACCTCTTTTGTCATCGCTTCTGGCATTAGCCAGAGATTTGCATATATTTCTGAAGGAGAGCTTTAAAGGAATACAAAAATGACTAATGCACTATTGAAAGCCTCTCTTTCAAGATTAAAATGAGCTCCATTAGAAATGTATGACTGCTCATGTAGTTTTTATTTCATTTTCTGTCACTACTCTCCTTTCTTTTGTGAACGGCTTTGATTATCCTCCAGAAGAGAAGAGGGAGAAGATTCAGCCACAGAGACTTTCTGTGTATACAGGGCAGATGCTGCTTGGAAGCTTCACTGCTATTTTTTCCCCACATTGAGTGTCTATTATGTGATAGTATTTGCACACATTTGCATGTTTTATTCTATTGTCTGCATATCCATTTCGTTTTCACAAAGGACAGAGTGATGATATCATGTTGTTATTGTAAGTTGGATCATTTTTTCAGTATTGTCTCATTAGAATATTACAATTCCCTCTGAACTTAAAAATGTGATATTTTCCTGATTCTTATTATGTAGACTCATTCTGGACTTGAATAAGTCTGTGTAGTAGAAAACTAATAATTAAATGTGAGACTGTGTTCTTTATGATGTTAAATATTTGCTTCTGAAAACAATTTTTACCAAATTAAATAATGTTTTCAGAATTTGTTAGTTATCTGCAGATGCTCGGCTTTAAAGCTTTGTGATCGAGGGAATTGTAAAAGCTGAACTGTTGGCATAGGGTTTATGCAGAATGCATGTGCGTCAGTGTAGCGGTGTCTGCAGTTTGGTCCAGCATCACACCGCGACTGCACACGTAAACACTCACACCTGGAGCAGAGCATGCAGAGGCGCACTCCTCCAGGACCATGCCCACAATGCTTATCACTCTGACCTGAATTCTGGGACTGCGGACAATTTCTCAAGCAGCTGGGGATCAATCAAAACCCACTCCAAATGTGCCCACCTGCCAATTTTACATTAGGATGCCATGCTGTTCAAAATGGGACGTTTTTCACTTGTGTTTTTGATTACCGCACAGGCAGAGCAGTAGTCCTTATGGGGCCCCAGGAGCCAAATGAAACCTCCCTTTCCTCCCCAAGTGCTATCTCTTCTCCCCAGGACTAGCTAATCTGTTCAAGGGAGGTGGATGTGGACATGTGGGGGACAGGCTGGAACATGTAACTTCACATGAGCTGCTTGGCACCAGTAGCAGGGATGTAAATTTTGTATTTGAATGCCACGTCATATTTGTAATTTACCTCTTAGTTGATATTTCGGTTTGATTTAGTGCTGCTTAGTACTAATATGTGATGGGTGCCTGTGTGTTTGGCGTATTGACCTTTTGCATATTCTTTTCTCACCTTCTTCCTCTTCTTGCCGGAGATTCCAGAAGATTCCAGAGTCTCTGCTTTCCCAGCAGATGTCAGTGTAATATTATCAGGCACTCACACATATGAGAGCGATAGAAAGAAATGTCACATCTTAAATTAACACATCTGAACACGTGTGTTTTTGTTTTTGTGCATACTGAGTCTGGTGAAAGTACAGGTATGATCTGAAGAGACATGCAGGTTCAAGCTTAACAGGATCTGAAGTTTATAGTGTTATGACTGCAAGTGTGGTGACTGGCTTTGTGATCCAGCTTACTGGTACTTTATACTGTTTACTTATACTGGAGAAAGATCAGATGTAAATTAAATGCAAATTATATTTAAAAAGTAGATCTGTTCATGTATTAAAATTGACAATTGTAGACTTAGATCATTGTTTACTATTTTTCCATGAACAATATCTTAAAGGACCAGCCACAAGAGACAGCTGCGTTTTTCCCCTTATCCTTGATCAGACGATGTTGGATTGATTTTGTACAACCAAATAGCTAGCTGTGTATACAACTTTCAGTAGCACGTGATAATATGTCTGTCATTATTACAGATATAACATTGTACCTGGTATCAGATCGCAATCAATCTAGAGTACAGCAATGACGGTGTAGCTGCAAGCTGAGGTTTTAATCATTAAGGTCACAAATGTAATGATTTGGCATCTGTGGTGAAATAGAGATTTACAATGGTGTGCAAAATAGGTTTCTTTCTTAATGACACAGGACTACCCATTAACTAATGAATTCATTCATTCATTTTCATAAACACACGCTTAAGCCAATTCAGGGTCAGTAGACCAGACCCTATGCTGCAGCACAGATTGGCAACAATCCATCTCATACATGTGAGCACTGATACAATAAAAACAGTGACAGGTAAAGTGAATAACATCAACATTGTAAAGCACTGGGAGATGTTCTTACTGGAAAACATTGACATGTACCTCCTGCCTATACATTGTTGCAAATCAACTACATAGCTTGATGGCAAAGGCATTCCTTAATGGCTTCTTGTATCGGGATAAGATAAACAGGCCACTTTGTAACAATCGTTCAGGAATGTTGAGAGTTGAGAGTGCGGACATCACCTACAAATTCCTTTAATCTCAATCATGAATTTACTGGACATACAATTCAATCCATGGTGGCCCCACTTCAAAATTTGCAGCTCTTAAAGGGTCTGCTGTAATATCTTAATGGCAGATGCCAGAAGATTTTAATCTTATATGTATGCACACTAATCACCCATAACATTAAAACATCAAAACATAAAAACCATACATATTCACATGACTATACATATACAAAACAGATTCGTCAAACGGTTGGAAAGGTTTGCTAAAGATTTATTTCCGATTGGCATGATTGAGTCCTGCAGATGGATTTTATTTAATGCATTTCATGCTATGAGTCTGTTGTTCCACTACATCCTAAATGTGTTCTATAGATTCTTATCCTAATGCCTGTCAGGCCATTAAGGGACACTGAACTCAGTGTCATATACAGCAGTCCACTTTGATATGACTTTTGCTGTGTTTCATGGTGCTTTAACATGCTGTAAATAGGAATAAGAAGATGGTCAAATTGTGTTCATGATTGGATGCACATGGTCAGCATCAGTACTCAGACAGAAAGTGTGGTGTGCCCATGACAGCCTCACATGTCTGTCCTTGGCTGACAGAAGTCGACCCTCACATGATTTTCTGCTGTTGTGTGTGTGAACATTCTGAGAAGCTTCTCTGCTCACCACAGTTACTGTAGCATTTCTGTCAGCTTGAACTAGTTTGGCCTCTATTGACTTCTCTGATCAACAAGGCACGTGCCACAAGATCAAAAGTCAGGGCTCAAGCTGCCACATATGCTTGCCAAACTGTTTCTTCATCTTTATGACTTAAAACATAATAATCTGTATTAGCCTGGATAATGATGTTGTCTAGACCTATTAATTCTGTCAGATGAGGAGGCAACAAGGGCAAATAAATAATCTAAGCTGTTCTTGTGACACTGGGTCATGAAAAAATGGGCATCCTTCCTTTCGAATCATCCTAATTGGCCTCATTGTAGATGAAAAATTAAGTGGCTAGCCTGGCTATTACTGCTGACGGTTATGAATGGGACGCTGTTGTACTTTATACAGCTTTTCGCTTGTCCCTTTTATTTCCTCCACAGTGTTCAGTTCTTCTTTGATTTATGCACTGGTGGAGGGAAAGCGTAAGACACACAATGGGGTTTCAGCCTACTGGCCGAGGGCCAGCGTCGGGGGTGTGATAATGTTAGCATAATTGCTTGTGTTTGCAGATGATGCCCTGTTGCACTCGTCTGAATATTAGCATCATTTTAAGGTGGTTTTGTATGTCTTAGTGTAAGAGGTCGACATTTTTTTTTTTTACAAAAATGATCATGTGTCTGCTTATCTCAAAACACTGTTGAACTTTTTTAGTTTGCAATTCCAGTTAAAATACACAATAGAAATATTTGTAACTACAACCTCCAAAAGTATTTGAACAGTGAGGCCAATTCTTTTATTTTTGCTATTTGACATTAAAAGTAAAACCCAACATATCAACATTTTAGCTTTTATCTCCAGGTATTTACATCTGGATTTGATACACTGTTCAAAAGATGGCACCTTTTGTCTGAACCAACCTATTTTTCCTGTGAGCAAAAGTACTGCAATATTTGTAATGTAATATTTAGTTGCAAATCCTTTGCTTGCAAGAACTGCATTAAATACCACTACTTTTGAATTCCTCTTTTGTGATTTTTTTCTAGGCTTTTGCTGCAACCTCTTTCTGTTGGTGTTTATTTTGGGGGTTACTCTCTTTAGCAGGTAAAATTCATGCTCTATAGGTTTTAAGACCTTTGATGAACTCCTTTCTACTTTTGGCAGTGTGTTTAGGGTAATTAAAAAAACACCCTTACCTTGACCCTAACCCCAACCTTTACAGTTTCAGAAGTGTATTTTTGTTTCGATTTCTGATTATTAGGGATAGATTATGTTACTGATGTCTTAAAGCGCTTTTGTAAGTCGCTCTGGATAAGGGCGTCTGCTAAATACTAAATGTAAATGTAAATATGTTGCTGCATAATGAAGGCTTTCCCAATCCGTTTATTTGCATCTTTCTTTAATTTGACTGGCAAAATGTTTAAATTTAGACTTCTGAGTTCATTCTACTGCTGCCATCATGTGTTACATCATGAATGAAGATTAATGAACCCGTCCTAAAAGAAGCCATGCAAGCCCATGCCATGACATTACTTCCAATCTGTTGTAGTGCAGGATGTAGTGGTCAGGTGGTATGTACACACGAATGTAGTGAGGAAATACGTTGTCATGGTCATGTTATAAACATGTTCAGTGTAGCCTACTCTATGATATATGCACTATATATGAAATCATCAATGAACTATAAATTAAACTTATACTCATCATAAATCAGGGAGTAGATGTAAAAAAACAATTGCAAGTGAATTATGCATAGCAGAGACACAGATGCATGTTGGGAAAAAAAACATCCTATGTCTATGTCTTATTTGAGGGTAACATAATGTTAGTGTTGGGAGAAACTGCAGCAGTGCTATGCCCAGAAAATAGTAGTCTTTCTGCAGAGGTCTGCTCCTCCATATGGAGAGCTGGAGACAGAGGAAGTAGCAGAAAGGACTCTGCCTGAAGGTCTGAAGGCCCTCATGCATAAATAACATTGTCTTCCTCCTTCTGCTCGAGGCAGACGCTGACTCTTCTAGATGTGCTCTGATAGCAGAGTAAACAGCCTAACATGTTTTTTTTTCTCTTCTGTGCTCTTTATGTGTAATGTCCTGTCAGAATGTAATGATTTATGTCTTTTCAACTGCTGAACTCGGGACAATTCTATTTTATTTTCCTTCTCCTCTGTTGGTCAACCACTACACCATTGGCAGGTAATGCAGGAAATCTGCAAAAGTAAGGACTTTGCTTGGATTTGACTTTTCAAAGTTGCATGGCAATTTCTATGAAGCAGTTTTTTTAGAGCAGATCTTGTAGTGCTGGCAGAGAAAATAGCCATTTATAGTGTTATTAATTTGTAATAATAATAATAATAATTATTATTATTATTATTTTCTTTCTTTATTGTTATTTTTATAGAAGAGATGGTACACATTTTTATATTTTTAAAGGAGTACAATTCCACCCGTTGCTATAGGAACAGAGGAGGATGATGATGTCACTGCATATGTTCGGCACTGAGACTTATTGGTGTGCGTGTGTGTGTGTGTGTGCCTGTGTGCGCATGGCAGATGTTGAATTTTGCTGTATGGATTTTCAGTAGTATCATTATAAATGTATGGAGGAGGTCTCATTCGAGTTTACTTACTCTTAATAGAATAAAAACATTACCCTTACGATCCTGACCAAGATAAGGGGCTACAACTGGAAGAAATAAGTTTTTTGCTATAGTAAGTCATTTCATCATTACATTCCCCATGATCATCTCTGTAAACAGCCTTGTCAATAGTTCATTGACTGACTTGTGAATAACCAGAATGAGCTAGTTGTTATTAAAACATATAGGGGGATGAGTACTTCTGTAAATGTGACCAGTGGTGACATTTTGCAAAAAAAAAAAAAAAAAAAAGATCTGCAGTATAACAGCAAAAACATATATACACGCCATTTGAAATGTTTTTTCTTTTTTCAAAAAAATCTGTGTTTTGAGCTGAAAATCGATGTGGTGTACTGCAAAAATGAATATATATTGCGATATATTGCAGTATCGATTTTTTGTAACAGTCCTATTAGGAACACTTTTCAAGTACCAGGCTAGATAATATGCCTAATATTCCTCAGATATTTTGCTCCATATTTATACACCGTTCACAAAAATTATATGATATTAGATTGAGATATTTCATTTTGAAATATCCCCTAATTTTATATAACATCATGCAGTTGTTACAGACTTTTCAGCTACACATTGATGACGCCAAAGATCTGTTGACTTTGGAGACCATGAGTAATGTCTTCTTCAAGAAAGCAGTTTGAGATGATTCGAGCTTTGTGAAATGGTGCATCATCTCACTGTTGTTATAAAGGAATGAAACTTTGTCATCAGCAGCACTGAGGTAGGCTGTAGCATTTAAACATTGTTTAATTGGTATTAAGGGGTCAAAAATATCCTCCACACCAATACACCACCACCAGCCTGAAGCATTGATATAAGGCAGGGTGGATCCATGCTTTCATGTTGTTTACACCGCATTCTAACCCTACCATCTGAATGTCGCAAAAGAAATACTCAAACCAGGCGAAATTTTTTACCATTCTTCTATTGGTCAATTTTGGTAAGTCAGTTTAGTCTTAGTTGCTTGTTTTTAAGTTACCTAAGTTACTGAAATCACATTTCTTCACCATTCTGATGCCCAGTTTGGTCTTCATCCTACCTGGCTAAATGCATTGAGTTGTCGCCATATTATTGGCTGATTAGATATGTGTATCAATGACGGTTGAACAGATGTAGCTAATAAAGTAGCCAGCGAGTGCAGACTAGGCCGTCTGAAGTTGAAGAGACACAGCATTACAGAGTAATAGCACCATAAATCAAGACACAGGCAGGCATATTGAAATTTATATTAAATTCAGTCATGAAAGTCCTGAAAGCTATGTGCAGAGGGTAAGAATTTACAGTATAGTTAGATAAATAATGACTCTTTGCCTATTTATTCTAGGTATGCTGATAAATTGACCCCCTTAGAGTGATTACAAAGCATGACACACCTTCCTGTAATTCCAGTAGTTTAAATCAAAAACATTCAAATTTAATTTTATTTCTAATTCTTGTTATATAAATGAGAAGGGTTAGATGTTCAAAATCTTTTACAGCACTGACTAATTTCTCGTCCCATGTTGTAGTTCTTGGGTAGAAAACTTAAGGACAGAATATATTCCCTTTCTTTTCTTTTAAAGCCATTGTGTTGCGTGGAATGGTGGCAATTTGAAAGACAACTGTCACTTTCATCCATGTACTGATTTATGTTATCTTGTTTTGACTCATTTTGATTAATTAGGAAAGCTGGATAAAAAAGCATCACCTGGCCATCCATACAAAAATGTGTAAATACTGTCTAATTTCAGACATGTCACATGGATATGTGATGTTTCCATAGCAACTACCAGAACAGCAGCTTGACCGTGGCATAAACTCATTCTAATTTTTAGATTATAGTGTATCTGGCCCAAGATGAACTTTGCGATTTGATGCTAAGCTATGGCAAGTTGCTCAAGAGACATATGTATGTTTTATGGAGAGTCACAGAGAAGCTGTCTGCCTGCCTTCCTGCAGCTTGAGAAGAAGCTAATTGGATTGAGAAGGAGGCTTGTTCGAGGGTCTTCCACATGAAAGCTTCTCTCTTGACTGGGGCTGCTGCGTCTGCACCCCAGACACAGCTGATAGCGCTCATGCTGCTTTCCTTCCCCTTGCTGCATGCCCATTGTAATTGGCTGTCTGATTTCTTTTCATGCTCAGCAAATTGGGTAAATTGTTTTGGAAACGATGACGCTTTGGATGACCTAATGGTTCAGGTACGTAACAAAAGGAAGGTGTGTTTTTCAGACAGTGAAGTGTTGTCTGTTGACTTTATGCTGTGTTTATCATTGCATATACAGTCGATTCCGGTTAATCGGAACACATCGTGACGTGATGGTTTTGGTACTAATAACCGACCGGTCCGATTAAATGCCCTATATTACAAGACGGGACGTGCTATGTAACATATTACATGTTTATTAAGCCTCTATTGTGTGATATACACGTATAGCGAACATACAAACAAGAACTGCTGTTGCTTACCAACTTTGTTCATTTAAAAATACATTTGCAAACAAGTTTTTCGAAACGATCTACAACATGCGAAGCATAATACTGTAAAAAACAAGTTCTTACTAAATTGCAGTCAACGTTTCAAGAACTTATCTAGTGTGATCTGACGCACTTTTGCTGTGGCTGAGTGGCGACTTGTGGCTTCTTTTCTGTAGTGAATGGAAATGTTAGGCAAAGACCTGTAGGTGGCAGCAGAGGGCTGGGGAGAAACTCGGGAGTTTTTGGGTAGTTATGCCAGAGACAAAGAGTTTCTTCACGGATATTACGTATTTCTTATTTGCTGTCTTGTTCTTTGGTCCGATTAAGCGAAATTTTGGTCCAAATAAGCGAATATTATTACACGAATATAATAGGATTTGTTTCGGTACTTTAGGATTTGGTCCGAATAAGCAGCTGTTCCCATTAACCGGTGGTCCAATTAACTTATGACAGGAAATACATGATCATATTGTTATTGCCCAAAAGTTTTAGGAGCTGTTGAACTGACATCAGTGAATCATTAAGAAAACACACAGGGTACATGGTATGGGTTACTTGCTGCAACAATATTATCTATCTATTTCCAAGGCCAGAAGGGAGCATCCACCAAACGCACAAACAACAAAAACATGTCTAGGCATGTTAACTTGCCTCTACCACATTGCACATGAGTGGTCAGCAAATTGGAAGAATGCACTTATTAAGCACTGCACCTGCAGGCAGAAGCATTCTGCCCACACTAACCAAAAGACAAACTAGGCAGAAGGGGGAATGAGTGGGCTTGCAGTACGCTCTGATCTGCTGCTTTTATTCATCTGAGCCTCTGCATCCACTGCGCACATGCCAGTAGGGACAGTAAACACTCAGCTTCATCACACAGGAATGTTAACATTGATCAAATCAAATATTCGAAATAATGAGGAAATCAATGCAACCAAAATGAACCATACCTCTCAAGTTCTGAAACGTTCCAACACGTGAGAACAGACCCGACGCCAGTGTCCCTAGGGGGAGCATTAATCTTCACCATGCCATGCTTGCGTGTAGGACCAGCTTCCTTTTCCACAGCTACAAATCAAATACGGTCAAAGCAATAAAAATCGACTCTGTTTGTTATTACGGAGAAGCTTTTGCTTTGTGATGACTGAGATTTGATGGCATTTTGACATGAGACATGAGTTTTCAGTGTCCAGTGTTTGAGACTTGTGTGAGTCGTATGAATAAATGTGTCAGTTTTTTTTATTTATGTAAGTAGCAACAAAATGAATGTGAGTAGCTAGTTTGCAAGTTGCACTAATAGTTAGTAGTTTATGAGCAGCAGCAGTAAGTGTGATAATTTAATTAAAAAGTATATGATTTAATCATTGACATATGCAGAACTGTGAACTCAAGTCACATGATTTGGACTTCAGTCCTAAATTTGGTGATTTTTTTAAAATAGACAAAATTTTTGAAAAACTTGGACTTGAGTCTGAAAAGGGATCAAACAAACAAAAACAAACAAACTCATTTTTTTATCATAATGATTTATAAAGTGTTAAAATTATAGGTATATATATATATATACCATTACACCCTTGAATTGATGCCAGTTTATTTACAGAATGACCTAATCTGCATGGCTTTAGACTTTGGGAAGAAACTGGAGTACCCAGAATAAACACAGGGAGGACCCAGGCCACTACACCCTGCGATTGAAGCCTGCGATTGAACCTGGTGCTACCCACCGAGCCATTGTGCTGACCGATGTGTGTGTGTGCATGTGTATGTGTATAAATATATATAAATATACACGCACGCACACAAACATTTAAAGAACAAACACTTGTTGGATTAGGTGAGTTTTCAAGGCTCATTGCATAGCATAAAAAGGAGGCATCCGGTATGTGATCAGTATCAGTGATCGGCAGTGATCACCCATGGGTGATTGGTATCACAATCGTCAACATAAAACATGATTGGAACATATATCCAATAACATGCCATTCTGTGTTAAAGCCACAGGTTGTCTATTAACCATAGGTCAGTATTACTTCTAAGTAATGATTATCAATGGATATGCAATAACATTTAATTTTGATATGTCAGGCTACACAAGCAGTGGTAAGTCTGGGCTTATATAGTTTATACTGCACATATACTGCTCACAAAGATTAGGGAATACTTCAAAATGAGATACTGAAATATTTTTTCACTTTACTTGGGACTTGAGACTTACTTGATACTTGCAACTTAGTGACTTGTTTCCACCTGTGTGAATATGGTTTTTACACCTTAAGTAACAGCACAGTTCAATCAGAATAGTGAAGTTACCACTTTGGGTACTATACATATTAACTCATTTTGTCATTTCATGAGAGTAAATGTATAAAAATGTCCATAGGCCATTTCCTTGGACATTGAAATACATAACAGTTAATAGATTTTTAAAAAATATTTTCAATGTATTTAAAAAGCATGTTTAGGGGTGCTGTTTAGGGGTGATTGAGGTGGTTGTACAATGTTTTTCTGTAAATCAGTTATATGAACTCAGCTTCGTGATTTGGCTGCAAGCGATTTTCTCTGGCTGATTATGTTGATATGGATCTGACACCGTAGACTGTAGTAGAATAGATTCATAGTATCACACGTGAAGGCATGTACAGAGTTAAAGACGGGAGGTCAGTTATCTACTGATTGAATATGATTGTTCTTCTAAATGTTTTCCTGTGTGTTACACAGAAATGGGCCTCTTTGCTATACTCATTTCTACAACTCTGCTGGATAAGATAGTGGAGATGCACATAAGTTGTTCAACTAACTCTCATCTTCAATTTAATACATCCAGCTAAGCTTTGATTCAACCTAATAATTTTCACCAAATACATTCTTGTAGTTTAAGCAGACTTACAGGCTGTGTTGCTCCGGTTCTTGAAAATCATGCCCAAAAATCTGTCAAATGTGTTAGATTTAGGCTTCCTGGAACACAGATCATGTTGTGAGTTTCTATCCACTTCTTTCGGTGAGGGTCACGGTGTATCACATGTTCCTTATTTCCTAAATGAACTGGGCCGATAATATGGTTCTGGAATTGGTGTTTGCCCTTTTTGGTCAGGTGCTGCTGCTGCTCAGAACACTATTTGAAAGGAGGGGCGCAGAGCAAAGCCGATAAGATGACCATTATAGAAAGAGACAGAGAGATTGAGAATTGTTCATCCATTTGTCTGAGAGATATAAAGTGAGGCCCTGCTTATCTGTGCTGGTATAACAGTTCAGCCTGTTTTTCTTCCTTTTTGAAATGCATGCTCTTTTGAAGTGTTTGCTTCATTGTAGGTACTGCCCTGTGAATGTAAGGTACTATTATCGGACGGTCTTGTTTTGTTTCGTGACCTGTGTTTTATGTCATATTATTTAACTTGAACAGATAGCATGTTGTTATAAGTTAAAAGAATCACCTTCTTCATTGGATGTTGCTTATAGTAGCGGCTTGCTGTGGCTGTCGTTGCATTAATGCTCTGAAGCAAACAAAGTCTTTCACACTGTACAAAATAAGTTAATTATGTGCTCAAGGTTTTACAGCATATGGAGTAACAGCCTTGCAGGTGCTGGTGCTCCATCATACAATTGTTACCTAGGTTTATAATCATACAGACAGAGAAAGAAAATAAGACCCGTATACACACCTAAAAAAAGAAAGACTATAATAAATAATTTTTGGACAGAGCATGAAAAAGCAGCAAGTATACTGATTGCAAACAGATGCTGGTACACCTGTAGCACCTTATTTGTCTACACAGATTTGTTTGCTGGTTAGCTTAAAGAGTGCAAATGTGGGGACAAAATAACACATTGAAATATACCCTCTACTCTGGCATCAGTTGGAGCAAAACATCCATGGCTTTTAATGGTGAAATATGAGTCCTTTGTCCATGCAGAAAATGTACCAGGTGCAAACATGAATGGCAATGTAAATCTGATGCAGTGCCAAAACTTAACAGAAGGATTTCAGTAGTACTAAATATAATAAACATAAAAACATGGTGATTATACCACGACTGGAACTTCTGTACCTTGGGCATTACTAGAAAAGAAGGCATACTAAACAAAAAAGCCAGGGATCCTTGTACGCAGTGTCAAGCAAAGCAAGGGCTGTGGATATGGTTGCATCGAGCTGAGCAGGGGCCATGGGAATTGCGTCATTCTGAGCAGGGGCCACTGGCTTCAAGGAGCCTAGAGATGCTGGTAATGAGTAATGTCAGAACCATCAAGGCCTGCCGAGTTGCATGAGAAGAGTTGGGACCAGCATCAGAAGAGTTAGGGCAGCATCACAAAAGGCTTTGCTGGGACAGAAGAGTTAGGGACCACCAGGGCAACATCAGGATGCACAGGCTGCCAAACTGGAGCCTCATGGGCCTTCTCTAACAAATCTGGAGCCTCAGTGGCCTGAGCAGGCAGACGGGGACCCAAGTGAACCCGGAGGCATGGAGCTGGCAGGCACTGGTCCTGGTAGGCAGAGGTTGCATTCTAGTCCCTCATAGGCAGTTCAAAAGACAGGTCAGGCAATACTTGGTGTATGTGGCTAAAGGCTTCCAGACCAGAGTCCAAATAGTTTACAAAGGAAGGCTGGTATTAGTGCCAAAAGGCTATGTTAAACAATGCTAATACAAAAACAGACAGTAACAAGGACAATGCCAAGGCATTGCTAATAAAACACAACATAGACACGTGAAACAGATACAGGAACACACAGGGAACAGCATAAAAAAAACAGGAAAAGCAGCAGATTTGCCAACAGGAATAACAAGAAAAACAGGAACAGGAGCCAACCAACAAGGAAATGTGGGATGAGAACCAACAGGGAAGTGAACAAGAAAGAGGGTTCATGTTGAGGAAGCACAGCAATTTGTAATAAAGCAGCCTGCTGTGGAAGGAGAAATTGGTCAGAGGCAAGCCATGTAGGATGGTGTTCCCAGCATGCAACATCCTGCCATTAACCATATATGTTTTTCTCAATGTCAGGAAGGGCAAAATTCTAAATATGAATATTAAACCAAGCATTTGAGTGTTAGCTGATGTCATAAAGATAAATGTGAATTAAATGGTAATGAGTCTGTTTTTTACAGGTGTTTTAGTATAATTCATATTTAATGTTAGGATTTATAAAATGCTTCAGACTCACATATCTGCATGAAGTGCTTAAGAATAGCCTGCTGCTACAGCAGCCACAGTAGCCTTTCCATTATTAGAAAACTATAAACATCTAAAGTAAATAGCATGCTTGACCCTGTTTAAAATTGAATATACACTTAAACAGTAATTTTATTAAATGACTATAAATATTTATATACAGTAACCAATAGAGGAAAGAACTGCGTGTCCAGGTAGTGAAATTAAAAACCTCCAACTCTCATTCTGTTTGTTACGACGTAACCATATGATCCAAATCTAATGACCTGAAAATGATGCCAGTCAGCTCAAATTATATCACTTAGGACTGTGGGGAACTGTGTAACTAAGTAAAATATGCCTCTTTTAAGGGTGACTGGTTTGTGGAAAAAAGCGAGGGCCGCACTAGCCCTATGTGGTGGAATCTTTGCATTATGAGTGGCACTGCTGCATATCACACTGCTGACAAGCAAGAAAAATAAGGAACAAGGAACAGTTTAATGGACTGAATCTAGCCAGAGGATTTTCTTGCCCAAAGTGCCAGTACTTGGTCTAAATAGATGGCCAATTTGTAAAATCGTCTGCCTGAACATAAGCATCTCGGGCCACTTTAATTGGTCAATTTCCCACTTGTATTGAGTGCCCAGATTGATTTATTGCTGTTTTTACAAGGCCGTGGGGACCAGAGGGAACAGCTGCGCCAGACAGGGGACGCACTCACAATGTTGATGTGAAAACAATGCACTGCACACCGAGTGTAGGACAGCAGTTTGGATAAGAGAGGAGGAGAGAAAGCCAAGAAATAAACAGAAAATAATGCAAGGGGAAAGAGGCAGAGGGAAGAATAGTGGAGAAGAGAAGACTCAACTGGCAGTGGCAGTGTCTGGTGTTTTGGCAGTTCGGGAGAGCAAGATTTATTCCAGCAAACAGTGTTGTGAGCTGAACCCCAGCCTTGATGGAGCTGACACTCTCACAGAGAATGCTTGATTGCTATATTGTCACGGTCGCACAAGTCTGTCACTGATTGGAGAGTGGAAAGAGCGTGGAAAAAAAGTTGATCTGCCTCAGTGTGTTGGCTGGGTGGCTAAGAGGATTTGAGTGGTACGTCTATCAGCATTTGATGGATTTCTATCAAATGTAACATCACCCATTTACCTCATGAATAATCAGTTTATATTCCAAGTATAGTATAGAGCAGTCGCATAAAGAAAGAAGAACTGATGTGCAGAATACATTTTAAGCCCAACAGCATCCTAAAAAGCATTGATATCAATGTCATAAAGATAACAGGACCTGAAAACCGTAGGTATTATGCACTGTCACAAGACTTTATAGCAATCAAACTCTGTATAGTATTTATGTTTTGGTCGTTTGTTTGTTCATTACCTCTTACATTCGCAGGCATGATCGTGACAACCAGAGAGATGCTGTGAAATATCATAATCACAGTGGATTCTGCCTCCTTAAACACATGCCTGTATTTTTTTATTCTTGTCAAGTTTGCCACTCACTCCCTTGTTCTAGAGGAGCTTTGGTAATGCAAGAATATTGCAATAAAATGTAGTAGGAAACGTATAACTCGTAACATTTACATTACATTTACTGCATGTAGTAACTCCCTTATCAAGAGCGACTTGCAACTGCTACAGTCCTGCAATCCAAGCAGTTGTGGGTTAAGGGTTTGTGGCTGCTTGGCACAGGTGGGATTTGAACCCCGAATCCTCTGTTCCATTATCAGTACCTTTACCGCCATGCCACAGTATCCTGACGTCTTTTCATCTAAGAACTGTACACATTTAGCTGATGTCATAAAGATAAATGTTAATGAGTCTTTTTTGTTCAGGTGTTGTAGCATAATTCATATTAAATGTTAGGATTTATAAAATGTTTAAGACCTGCATATCTATATAAAGTGCTTAAGAATACCCTGCTGCTACAGCAGCCTTTCCATTATCAGAACACTATAAACATCTAAAGTAAATAGCATGCTTACCCTGTTTGAAATATGTATATACACTTAACTGCCATGCCACTTTATCCTGACGTCTTTTCATCTAAGGACTGTACACATGTAGCTGTAATAATTATTCATGTGCTCACATGTAGTAAGCATCACAGATCTTTATGAAATGCTCCGGTTTATGCACTTCATGCACCAGCAGACTGATTCAGAGCATTATAGAAGCTTTCTTTGGTAGAGCTATATTGTAGCCTGGAGAGTTTCTTTAGGAACCATAGAAGAGAAAACTGAGTGCATCCTTTTTGCAACTGCAATTGCAGTTAGTCCTAGAGATTATAGATGCCACATTTCTACCTGCTTGTAAATGTAGGTGCAGTGTGCTATACCTCTTTCCGTTACTCTCCATGCAACAAGCTTTTTAGGAGGCTTACATACACTGCTCACAAAAGGATAAATGACATAAGGATATTTAGGAGGATCTTTTTGACACGTTTGAATGTTTAATTTAACACATAATATTTTAATTAAATCTCTCTGACACGCATGTATATATGCACATTTATAGCAAAAGGGCAGGTCCTGTAAAATATATGATAAAATACTTGGCTGGCGTATTTGTATTGGACCCCTGGAAGACAATGGGTTGTTGTTGATGGGTATGGGTTGTTAATGATGCTGTCAGCTGTCGTTTAAGTTATTGTGGGCTAGAATATTTGACCTCTGTGCTATCCAAGCTCTAAGCTTATATTTATTTACCCTTACTGCAAAAGGTTTAGGAACCCTTGGCCATCTGTCTTTTAAGTTAATTTAAAATGACAATTTTCTGTTAGCTGAGAGAATGATTACACCAGTTTCTCAGTCCTGTGGAGCAAACATGAGTGTGAGTGCATTATGTAATATTTAGATGACTTCAATGGCCCTCAGTCCCCAGTACATCCTTAATTAGAGGACAGCAACTAGATTTTGTGTATCAGCCTGTCTGACTGCATCTCACAGATGTGCAAAGCATCGAAGTGCAGGCTCCTCCTTTCATTTCTCTGCAAGAAACACACATAACACAAGGAGTGGTTAGCATGCATACACATATATCCAAACCTGTACACTTGCGTGTTTCTGTTTCTTTTTCTGTGCCAGCTGCACTCAAACTGTTCATCAGCAAGCTACAACTGCACAATAGACTGGTCTTGTAGGATACCCAAATGCAATAATACATGATATTAGACCTAAAGTTTAAAAGTGTGGCCGCACTTCGTTTGTAGGGTCCACAAGATGCAGGTTGAGATTCTCTTCAGGTAGAATGAAGAGAGAGGTCTTACCAGGGAGAGGATTCAGGCCAGCTTTGGAATGATGTAACCACACATTGAGGCTAGAATAAATGGCAGCTCCTTTAAAAGCACCCTCTGTTTTAACAGCACTGTTTCCATTTTTCACCCTCTAACAGTAACAAAATAGCCACATTGTGTTCTTTTGTCCAACCTCAGCTTTACAGCTTAACAAGATTAGGGGTTTGGTAAACCCAGGTCTCTGCTTTACCTTGAGAGAGAGAGAGAGAGAGAGAGAGAGAGGGAGAGAGAGAGATAGAGAGTGTGTGTGCACGTGTGTGTGTGTAACCCAGTACTATATCTGTCAATATGTACATGTACATTTAGTTGTTTGGCACTCTGACACACCTATCCAGAGCAAGAAATGTGAAATTAGTTGAAGATGCCACAATGTGAATATTCAATTAAGTTTTCAGTTTGATGTCAAGGGTAATGTAATACCAATAAAGCCTAAGACGACCCTTTACACCCTAATGTAAAGTTTAGAAAACAAATATAACTAAAGATCAAATTAGTTATAAGAAAAGCACAGATTATAGAAGAGGCATTATCCTAAGCATTGTTTGTAATGTTGCAATGTGTTCTGCACATGCCTTAGAACCTGACCAACAACTGACAAGCAGTCAGAGCATTCAAGGAGACCCACACAAACAATGTTTTAGGTGCAGAGTGTATGAACACTAAGGCTCTTCTGGACCATTGTTTTCATTGTACTTTGTAATGTTGTACCACATTGTGTGTCAGTTTGGGTAAGAGCATCTGTTAAGTGTAAACGTATGTTAGCACTCAGCATGCCTTTTGCCTTATTTCATAGTTTGGTATGTAAAATGTGCAGTTTATCTATAATGCTAACAATATAGGGGATACTTCAAAATGAAGTAACCCATGATGAAATATGCCGTTGTGTGACCAGCATATTATCACTGTTTGAAAGATTAGTTAGGATCGATTAAATATGGTGTTAAAAGATCATATCAAATAAAAAGCAACCAAACAACATATATTAGGATTTTTAAAAATCAGAAGTGTCTGGTGGTTCACAAGTAACATAAACATGATGACACAGGTAACAGGTATTTGTAAATTTTGTTTGTTTTTTTTAGTAGTAGAAACAAATAAGTTGCGCACATTCATTGACACTCATTTCATTTTTTCATGTTTTAGCCTTGCTTCTCTTAGCTAATGTCAAAGGGGCTCATGTACCTGTCCCTAGAACACAGAGAGCAGTCATGAGCATGACCAGGACAGGATGCTAGTGCATCACAGGGCTGGGAAGGGGTTGCTGTCACAGCATAACAATCCTGTAATCCTTTACTGGCCTACCTATAATAGTAATATTTATATATTATACATTTATAATAATAATAATAATAATAAACTGAAAGGAATATCTATTTGAGCAGAGATTCCGATAGGGTGTAGTTCTCATCCTGGACACCCATCGCATTCTATATTTACGCTGTTCTCTTCTTCTCCTCACTTCTCTCCTCCCGCACTCCACTGCATACACACTTGCAAATTAAAGAGAATTGTTGGTAATTACAGCATCACAAATGAGGAATGACTAAATTAAGTATTATTTAGTTATTAAAAGGCAAAAGTAATTAGGCAGCACAAAGTATTTTGATTTGTGAAGTGCTTTCTATGAAAGGCTAATCCATAGAGCATGCAGTAGAAAAACCCTGACTCCAGCCAAGCGTGTAATGCTGTATCGTTTTATTCTCACCCGCTACACTGTACAAAAGCTCTTATTGCTAATACTGATTAGGAATGGGTTCATTTTTATACATATTTACTTTACATTTCTTCTACCAACGTGCTGACACAGTGGTAAAAGTACTGGGCTGTGGACCGAAAGGTTCAGGGTTCAGATCCTCTTTTTCTACATTTGTTGTCCTTTTAATCAGTTCCACTTATATATAAACAAGTAAAGGAGAATAAGCGCTACCACTTCAGGTACCATTGGCATGGTGGATCATTCTCAGCACTGCACTGACACTGATGTTCAGAGATGTTCGATCACCCACAATGACCTTATGTGAGTAGAGCCACCATAATTGCATCATTTAGTAAATACAATCTAATTAATTGTATCTACTAAATTTAATCTACTAACTTAATTCAAAGACATATTTAAATTTAAACTAAATATATTTACTCATTGCCAAAAACAAAATGGTGCCCCAAGAAGAAGTTGTCAAGATCAGTAAATTTAGATTTACATTTATGGCATTTAGCAGATGCCCTTATCCAGAGCGACGTACAACTTATACAGTCTTACAGTTCAAGCAATGGTGGGTTAAGGGCCTTGCTCTGGGACCCAATTGTGGCAGCTTGGCAAAGGTGGGATTTGAACCCTGGATCATTGGGTCCAGAGTCCAGTACCTTAACTGCTAGGCTACTGCGGTCCATAGATTATATTGCTAACTGTTGTGTGCAGTGGGTCCCTAGAATTGAGCCAGTTTGTTGTGTGACAGGAAAGGCAGGATTGAAGTACAATACATATACAAGCTCCATACTCAACGCGACCATCATCAGACCCCAAACAGAACCTGTTTTATTTAAATAAAGAAGATACGGTTCAAATGTGTAACAGTCCAGGTTTTTTATTCGCTACTGCAATCTACTGTCACTGACAGGACACGTAACGGGTAACATAACCAATTTCCGTCTCCCACATACCTAGAAATGGTCCAGGCAGTGACAGGCATGTGTAGTCATGTTTCCAACTGTGTCTGGATGCTTGTGCATGTCGGTGGATTAAACTATCATTTCTACTGGTGGTCTGTCTGGACCATATGGAGCCTGTTCACCATGTGTACGTGCTGTCATGGAACCACTGCTCCCAACACCTCCTAACAGCTAGGTCAGAACAACCTAAATCGTGGGCGGTTTGTTGGTACAACCATCCTGCTCCTCTCAGTCCAATGATGCACCCACTCTCTAACTCTGTCAACAGGGCAAAATATATTTGACTTCATCATAGAGGCATGTCTAACAGCCAATGGTCTTGCACCAAAAGGTATACTACCTAAAAGCAGCATCTGAGAGTCCTGGGAAATAAGTGTATGCCACATTTTGCCGCAGTTCGACATTTCTGTCTGGGTGCTTCATTTTGTTTGTCAATGACTGCATATTAAATTTGATGTTTCAGAGATTAAGCCAGGGCAATATGAATATGTTCTTCAAAAGCTTTGTTCAGCCCTTTGAACCAGCACTGGCACCAGAACCACAGGAGCGCACACCTCTTACCTCTAGCCATGGAAGGTTGTAGCATTGCTAGGATTCAGTTTCACAATCTCTCACCAGTAGGGCAAAACATTATACACTTATGCCACTTGGGAGCCCATTAATAGAGTGCTTTTAAACAGATCAGCAGACAAAGGTACACCTGTGACACATATGTCTCCGCAGTGCCATTTCTAATAGACTCAAGCCTTAGTCCATTTCTCCCTGGAGACCTGGGCTGCTGTTTCTCCACATGCTCCGGCTGTGTTGTTAAAATAATGCAGTGCACATCAGCTCCTGGAACCGCAGCACACCCTGCTTGCCCCCGCTGCTGCTGGCCATCCACAGCTGATAAATCATCCTGCTCCTGTCCTCCCTGCACCTCTGTTTGCTTTTTGCAATGGCTAATCAATGGGGACTTACTTCATTTCATTGACCTGAGCATAATGCTGTCTGCGCCAAGTCTCTCTCTCCCACTGTCTCCATCTCTTACTCGCAGACAGCAGGGGAGGGCTTTGTATTGCTTATTGTTCAGCCTGGAAGAATTAATGTGCTGTGAAATTAGCATTTTATCGGACTCCAGATACAGTAATGGAGGCAATTAGAGAGCAGGGGAGAGCCTGGTACTGGTGCCAAGGTAGAGATGCGGCTCCAGACAGGGATGCTTTGTCTGATAACACCTCCACCGCTTCTCCAATAACACAGCTGTGGATGTTGCGACTCTACAAGGGTTAGTAGGAAATTATCCTAAATTAAGTAAAATATTTCCAATACGCAACTATTCCAAAGAATTAAATGAAACAGTCAATCTGTCACATTGTGAATGGGTGGAGAAAACATTTTGGAAGCTTTTAGAAGCAGGTGATATTTAAAACAAACAAGGTATTTTCTTTTTTTTTCTCTCCAGATTATTTTGGGGGTTTTTTTGGCTTAGAATGGTCTCACTCAGCTGAACTATTTTGAACCTACTTTTTCTGACTTGCAGACATTTAGCCAGAGCACTGTTGTGCTTTTCCACTTATCTCATGCCAACATTAGAAAGTTGATCTGCAGATTAGGAGCCAAGGGGGAAAACTATCAATACCATCAGATGCTGTAAAGCAGATATGCTCTTATTTGCTCTTCAAAAGATTATTTCTGATAGTGGGAATCCATTACAGTGCCAGGGGTTCAGTTAAATCTTTCTAGCTGATGGTTTGAAAGTGTGTATTATTTTCAGGAATGCTCTTCCACATTCCGCAAACCCATGTTAGGACGTGAAACTGGACTCTCGACCCCTTTATCTCGATTTTTGCAGACTGTTGCAATTGTAAACTGTCAGCTTATATAACCTGCCATTGGCCACAGCAAATATTGACACGCAAGGATGTGGAACTTGGTCTGATGATACCTCTCCATAGGCAATTTGACTATGACTATGGCATTTAACGATCGAATATCATGTGTGGCATTAAGAATTATTTTACAATGCAAGATAGACCTTACTGTTCTGTCTCTCTTTCCTAATAATGTTCCTATTTTTAGTTATAATGCTCCTTTACATACTGGTAAACTTACTCAGCACTGATTGTTGTTGAACACCAGGATACTGTCAAGCATTCTATATGAATGTATTTCTGTTTGTCACCTTGTTGTACTTCAGTGCAGTTTTTAGATAACAGTAAAATCAGGGTGTGCTTCTAGCCTACCCCATGTAGGCACTACATGGGCATTCTGATGGCTGGCACTGGGAGATCTAAGGCTTTAATCCCCCTGCATCTCTCTCCCCCTGGTTTTCTGAGTAAAGACAGCATGACTTCTGCAGCCCTCAGGATTGCGCACAATAAGAACATTATCCTAGCGAGTGCAACGGGGTGGGAAGACTTACAGATAATGCTGCCTCTGCTCATTTAGAACTTCCTCCTATGCAAAGAGCAGGAGGGTGACCGAGAACAGTGACAATGAGCTCCAACCAAGAGGAAGTCATACAAGTAAATACTTCATCCTCTTCTATTTACACTTTACGAGTCCCAGAGTCTATTTCTCCGAGTAGACGTATCCTCTTTTTGTGTTTTCTGTTAAGTTTAGGCCACTAAGTCAGCTGGATGCCAGCAGCAGTGACCATGTGTTACATTTAATGTATGTTGCCATTTAGATGTGTACATTTAGAAGCAGTGCTACAGCCCTAGACAGTTAGAGAAAAAGGTTTGGATTATTTTTGTAGGCTCCTGAACTCATGACAAGTAGCAATATACACTGAACACTTGTGTGAGGTTCATTAGCATCCTGCTCTAAGACCAGGCATTGGGATTCAGTAGGCCTTCAGCTTTAAAACTGTTCTGACGCTAGTTTTCATATATAATTTTGGTATAAGCAGCATGGCAAATGCCATGTTTAACTGTTCTGTAGGAGAGGAATTGAACTGGGGGTGGAAAGCTTTAAAGCAGTGCTAAATCTACATAAATACTTTTGGGCGTGTGTTTTTCTACATTGCATTTAAGGATGAGTCTATTAGTTCATACAGAGAGAGTCACTCAGATATGGCTTACAGTTTTAAGGTTTGATTTGAAAATCTGTCACTATATTAACCGACACAGTACAAGTAAAAGCAACATAACGCAAAACAGGGTCATTTATCCTCCTTTTGGCATTTTGGAGCTCATAGTATTTCTTATTGATAGCAGAATTATCTTTAAAGTTTAATTAAAGATGCCAAGTTCCTACCATAGGTGGCTGTATAGCATTTTGAATGAGGAAGTGGGTTTAAAAGTAAATAAATCACTATATAATAAAATTAAAATATTTTAAATGACATAAATAGTTGTATACAGTTAAAATAATTGCATTTTTATGTATGAATTGTCTAGAATTGATATCCATCCATTCATCCTATATCCTCCACTTAATCCACACAGGGTCGCGGGCCAGCCGGCCAGGACAGGGTGCCAATTAGAATTATATATATATTCTACCCACACATTTGGCATAGACAGATTATCCTTGGCAACACTACCACCATGCAGTGTTTGTTTAGTCAGCACCACCTTTAGTATGTATGAATGCAATGCAATAAGGAATTTGTTCAAAATACTGCCACAGTGCAGATCATGTTTGGGCCAAACCTCTACATGCCTGTTATTAATTGTTCTCAGTTTTGTTTAGCGGTACACAGTTACAGTGATAACACAAAAGTATATATAGTTCATGCTCGTTGTCTTTACTGGAATGGAAGTGTGAGGTATTTTTTTTAGAATTGGCATGTAGCATTATGTAGCTAGTTGAGGGAGCCTCTATGAACATTCACTAGTCAAAATGCTTAGTGTAATCAATGGTGCAAGCACTCTCTTAGCCTTCATATTCCCAACCAGTGCGCCTTTACTGCACATTGTATATGCAGAGCAAACACGACTTTATCACTCAATTACCCCAAAGTGCAGCTCTGACAGTGTAGATAATAATTTGCATAAGCCCTGACCACAGTAGATCTCCAGAGCATGTGTATTAGCACTAATGACACCCAGCTGAAGTACTTCCCTCTCTGTCAGGGAGCATCAGTAAACAGTGGCAGAATGAAAATGTTCTGTGTAAACCAATCTCCCACAGTAGGCCAGGCTTCAGTGAAAGCGATGCAGGGCCAGACCAGCATTAATTACGGGCACAATGGCAGGAGAGAGACTGCATGCTTACTTTAGAACAAATATGTATTCTGCTATATGACCTCTGATCGAATTGGAACGAAAGTGAGGTACAGAGGAGGGTGAGGGTTTCTGAGCTGAGTGAACTGACAGATGAGGTACGTTCATCCTCAGAATTATTGGCACCCTTGAACAAAATTGGCAACAAATGAAGCAATGAAAACAATTACATGTTTTTAGCTTATTAAGATAAGCCTTGGTAAATAGCTTAATTTTTCAATAAAAATATTAAAGAAATCTGACATTATTTATTTGAACCCTATTTAAAATAAACAGTAAGTGTGTATGCATTGGGGATGTTATTAGATTGAGGAATTGGAGGTCTAAAAGGGACGAAAATAATTATTTTTTAATCTTCGCGGTACCTAATTTAAAAAAAAAATTTACGAGCAGAAAACATTAACAGATGAATAAAATATTGAATAAAATAACATAAAAATACGCGGCATTATTTCATCCAATACACAAAGTATCTTTAGGCTACTACTTATTAAAAAACAAATTAGTGTTTACAGTAGAATTATTATAGGTGACATCCTTGGATAAATGTTAGTATTCATGACCATTCTACTCGGTGTGTGTCTTTGTGTCTTGTGTGTGTGTGTGTGTGTGAGTGTGAGAGAGAGAGAGAGAGAAAAACAAGAAAAAACTATTATAGCCATCTGTGATATTGTTACTAATAATCATTTATTGTCTGTTAGCAATAAAAGAAAGAAATACATAATACACATGAACATTAGTGGACCTATCAAACGCTATTATTGCCTTGGAGCGATATGGCTGGTCAAGTTAAACAATGTTGGTATAATTAACTCACTGCAAAATGCAAATGTATTGCTTTGGTAAGGTTTATAGCAACAAAATGTTAGTCTGTTGTTAAGTCAATTTACAACATTGTTATCTATTTTTTATGTAGTTTATATTTAGGTAATTAAAAAAAGCATTGGGCAATGACATTATCGCCAGCCTGAAAGACATCCTGAAAGCAAGTGGGTTGAAATAAAGCTTATCAAGATTCTTTCTGTACAGTTCACACCTCGTCTTCACTTTTAAGTCAATCTGTTAGTTATCCATAGCTTGATTTTTTTTAGAATGAACTCTGATAACGATCTAGCAAATGACAGTGTGGGTAATGAGAAGCTATAAATTCAGCCAGCCTTAACCAATAACAGCTTCTCTAACTAGCCATGAAATGTTTCACAGTGTTCCTACCTCCTGGCAAAGTGTATAAATTCATAAGAAAAAAAAAGGAATAGAAAACGTAATCAATAAATAGAAAATGTTATTTTTTGGCCATATCATTAAACACATATTTTCATACTTTTGTTTTTCTCAAGTGGGTAATAGCCTTTTCAGTTTGTTAATTAACTGTTGAAATGTATTTATCTATTCTTTATATATTTCATTATTGATTTTACAAACTGAGCAAATGGGGCCTCGTAATTACTATATTAAAAACTCTGAAAAGAGCATAGGACTGTTATTAAAGAGCAAATTGTCTATCCCTGTGTTGTTCTATGTAGTGTCACCCACGGTCTCTGTCTGACATACTGATAGGTGCTGTGCTTCTAACATTGTAGCATAATTTAATTTCTTCTTTTGGATATTCTTTAATCTCTTATCTTATTAATCTGTATTTTTTGCCTGAGGCGGCAGAAGTGGAATTTGTGTTTAGTGGATTCCAGCTCCCTGATGAGAAGTGCTAAATGAGTTTGGAGGCTGCCTGAATGCTCTATAATTGTGATGAGGCTCCTCACCTCGGAACAATTAGAGATGCTGCAGCTCTGCTGAGACCAGTGGCCGACCGGGAAAGCTCTTTAGAGTGTGGGGAACCAGAGATGCTATGAGGGGTACTTTATTCTGATGACCACACTTTTTTATCACCCCATCTCTCTCCAGAATTTCTCCACCTTGACGTTGAGGCAGGATAACCGAAGGTTGACTTTTCATGCTTCACTCTGATCAGTCTATTACTTCCTGTCAAAGCGTAGGATGCTAGGCATGTAAGCTCTGTCAAAATTCATTTCCCAGCAACATGCTCTCTTCTGTGCACTTTCAGGAGCAGATAACAGGGCAGTTGCCTCCAGCTGGAGCGATGAATGTTTCACTGAGCATCATGGGCGGGGCTTTAAATAATCTTTGTAGTTACTATGGCTCATTGTCTTACAAATTTAGGATCCAGTCAGTATATTTACTGCCAATGCAAACAGCTTGTGGACTACAGTTTGTAGTATACAGTTGGAATTACTATATTGGTCGTATTTTAACTGCATTTAATACATCTTATTGTTTCTCTCTTCAAAGTGACTTTCTAGAAGAAATGTGGAAATGTGAATGGAAAAGTGTTCACCACTGGGGTTGTATTATGCGGAAGTTCCACACTTCAGTGAAGCCAGGGCTATTATAGTCCACACTTTATTCCTACATTTTGTCTTGACCAATTATTCATACATTGATGGAAATACACCCCCGCATAAAAAAATTTCAGAGTACATAAGCAAAAGGGATTGTTTGTGTTATGTGAGCGAATGAAGACAAAATAGTAATAACATTTCTTCTGTTTGGTTACCAATTTTTGGTATTTTAGCTTTTTCTCCATTTAAACAGACTGAGATCTTGTATAGCTGAAAATGATTACCCGGGGCATTTCAAACATCACTTTTGAGTTTATATTAGCATTTTCATAAAACTAGGAGTAAAAGCCTAACTGCCACTTTTCACTTAAAAATATATTTTCTCAATTTTGTGCATTTCTTATTTCTCTCTCTCATTTCATCTTGCACACTGAGTTTTACATTACTCAACCCTTTTTTCTAACCTTTTTTTTACACATTATATATTGCAACATTTGCATGGAAATCTTCATGTAAATTTCCAGATATGACAGTAACTGGTAGGAGAATAGTGAAACTATTAAAAATGAGCACAGCAACTAGCAACAAAACTGGTGATGTTCTACTTTAGCACACCATTTTACTCGACTAGTATGTCATTTTGGATAGAGGCTTTATTTTGCGAGAAGCAATCCTGAGATTACCCACCAAAGCGGCTGTTGTGAATGGAGGGTTATTTTCGAGTTTTAAATTAAGGCTGTGATCTTGAAAAATGTACACTCATCTAAGATCATATCATACAACAAATCATATCCAACAGGGGGGTTTCTATGCATAATAAAACCTGGTTTAAGAAATGATTTTACTAAGTTACTTTCAACCCTTTCATATGCATACTAAAGGCTTGAAATATCATGGCACAATGAACACAATGCAACAACGCAAGATTATGTAAATAACATGCAAATTGTGAAAAAGTCTAAAGCAAGTACAAGACAATACAATAAATGCACCAGCCTTGCTTTAGAAGAGCAGTCACATTATGTCTGAGGCAGGAAATGATGGAGACATAATGAATGGATGAGTGGCAGATATAAAGAAGTGTGTCTGGCCCAAAGCCAGAGGCCATGAACATAAAAAGAAAAAAGGCCATTTGAAGGTCAATCTATGTGAATGCAAATATTTATTCTAGCGATTAAAATACCCCCTTGCCTCATGCCCACTCCATTCAAATTAAGCTGCAAAGCAGTTTATTTCCTAGAGGCAAGTCTAGAAAAGGAAGCAGGAATGAATACTTGTGAGGAAACAGAGAGAAAGAGAGGGAATGAATGTGAGTCACTAGTCATGTTTGACTTCAGAGTGCCTCCTTTTTTGGATGAAAATCTCCTTCTTTCCTAGACTTCCACCCTAAATAACAATTGTATACAGTTTTACACTGTCATGGCCATTTACAGAGAGGGACTGACACACAAAAGAAGTGTTGAGTCACAGTATATAAATATTTGCCGTGGAATAGCCACCGTTCCCTCCTGAGGCGGTTTTAATACCAATGACGTGTGTTCACACTGGCAGTTCAGAAGAATTGTTCTTTTTGCCTGCCTGATGCATAACAAAATGTACAAATATCCTAAATACAAACTGCACAGGATCCCAATATATTTCGGTGGTCCTCCTCTAGTCTTAATTAACTATTAACTATATATGGCTCAATTTACCCTTTACTGATTTATACTGTCTTTGTTTGTTACGATGCCAGTTAAGACTGCTCTGACTGCAACCAGCTCTACCACCAGTTGTCTTAATGGATTCCCCATTATTTTCTAAACATATCATTGGTTTCCTTTCAGGTTATAACTTATTTGGTATAGTTACCATGTCAGTGTTAATCATTATACTATCAGACCTCATTTTGGCCTCTATATTGAGCATTGAAGTAAAGAACAATAGAACTCATTTAATAGCTGTTGAACATAAACATTATTTATCATATTAAGCTTTTAAACTGATATTGATATTTAAGATAAACTACTGTTTTTTGTATTTATTTTATTACTACCCCAAATCAGAAAATGTTGGTACAATATGGAAGATGAGACAAATTTCAGTGTTTCTTACATTTATATTGACTTTCATTTAATTGCATACAGCACGAACCCAAGACATTTTGTACATTGACCATTTTAGAGCAACCTATGCTGCCTTCAGAATTATACCTTTTTTCCAGAGACATCCAAACATTTTCAGCAGAAAAAGTTCAAAACCACCCACTGCACACATTAAAAAGGCATGGATGTGAAAAAAGAGGGTTCAATAGAGTATATCCTAAAACCTGATGGGTTGCAGGGACAAAATAACAGCTGAAAAAACTTAATCGCTTGCTATCCAAAACATCAAAATGTATTTTAAGTGTTGTGAGAAGGAATGGCAGCATTACTTTTTTGGAATGTGTTGCAGGAATGACATTCAGGGAGTTTTCATAACAAATGAAATGAAGGCAAAACATAAAATATCATATGCCATACTGCCCATACTGTCCTCAGTTAAGAAACATGACTATTTTTTTTTTTATTTGTAAGTTCCATACTGTCCAGACTCTTTCTGATTAGGGCTCAGTATTTACTTTAAGATGTGTATAATGTACAATGTTATGAAATTATACCTGCAGCATACCAGTTTCCAATCAGACCAAGTTACTGACATGTTTGTGATGCTGTGTGATGGCACACCTTGCATATGAACACAGATCATTGTCTTTAAACCTTTAATACCAGTTTAATATTAAAACTGTCATTAAGGCTGATACCGAAACCCCTGTGACTTTGACTGGTATATTGATACAACATATCAATTTTGAGAGTGGCTCAGTGGTTAGTAATGCTATACCCAGAGACGCAGGTTCGATTCCCAGGCTAGCAGCCTTGGAATGTAAAACATACATTAGATCAGTCTGTGTCTATAAAGTGTTCTGTTATGACTGAGCACGTGTGCATACATGTGCCCTGACGGGCTGTCCAGAAGTGATTCCCACCTGGTCCCTGTTCTGTCTGAATATGCGTTCTTTAGCCAATGACTGTATATCATTTCAACTGTAGTTTTGTGTCTAGCAGGTTTTGAATGAACACATGAACACTGCATTCAATGTCAGTTGTGTCATATTTTATACCTTTTTAAAAACTTGCTCGATTATTTTTGTTTGTTATCTATTTACATCAAAGTCAGCAAAAGATAAGACATCCAAGACTTAAACATGCCTGCATACCTATCAGTTTCAATCTAATCTTCTTCTGAAATACTTTTTTTTCCGCTAAATTATGGGCAAAATTAATTATTTCTTGTACTGGTTTGAGGCATAAAAATGAGCGAGTCAGTGTGGAACCAATCACATTTGTTTCACATATCATCTCATCTCTGTGCGACCGATCAGGCTGTTCTGGTGTGCAGACTCCATCAGGGACTGTCTGATTTTAATTGAAATAAGGACATACATTTTATGGCAGCTTAGTTCAGACTTGGAGACTGGAAGTTGAAGTAAAAGTGAGTATGGCCATCGTGTTATGTGCAAAGTGTTAGTTCCGTGTATTGGAGGGTGCACATTGTGTATTTCAGACTTTATTAAATTACAGTTTAATGCAAACCCTGAAAGGCAGTTATTAAGGTTCACTTTCTGTTCTGTTAGAGGCTATGAGCTAATACACCTCTTTCTTTCTTTTTCTCTGTCTTATTCATTTGATGTTCATTTTATCATCATCTGGCAGCCATATCCCTTTTCTGGCACCCACTGGAGCATATGAAAGCACAAGAGTGCGAGAGAACGATAGAGCGCAGATGCTCCATCCATGAAATGACAGCCATTAACTAATCAAATACAGTTTATGTAACTGTTTAACATGTTTTGAAGCAAATTGTGTACATGGATTATTAACTGAGTGAGAGCAAACATCTTTTCCCATCATTTTTTGTCGCTCTCGCTCTCTCTCATGCGTAAAAACACAAGTACATGCATGTGTTTGTGCCTGGATGTGTACATTTGTTTAGAGTTCAGCATTACTGACATCTTTGTAATATCAATGTGAGCACTGTGCTTTTGTTCTTTTCTTGACACAGTGTCTGAATCTCAATGCGTTTCCTAAATGAATTTAAAATTTAGAATAACCTAACTTCATCAGTGGATGGAGATGCAGCTTGGTTGAATGAGAAAACGAATATAAATCTGGTGTTTTCTCTATCTCAGCAGGGGTAGTTGGCTCTGTTTACCCTTGGATCATTGAAATCTGCATATGTAAACATATTCAATTAAGTCCGTAGATGGAGTACGTGTAAATATGAGCATGAGCATGATCAAGCAAGTGCAGTAAGAAAATATATATATTTTTAAGAGACATATAAAGCTGTATAGCATTATTTCTTTTTTATTTCAGAATGAGAATTTTTTAGAAAGTATTTTAGAAATATTTGCAGATTTATTAAAAAAGGAACCCCTTTGGACCCCCCCTTGCTATGACACTTGGAAATTTAGCTTTGGGAGTGTTACCATTTCTTCTCTCTGTTTCTGCATCTTGATTGTGGTTTGTTTATTTCTATCAGCATCAGTGGCCATTTCAGTGACACACACAAGGTTACCTCAAGATTAGTATTTTATTTATATTAGTATATACAGTGGGTTTGGGTACACTCAACTTCCCATCTTGACAGAAAAAGACGTCAATTTTTTGCAAATGTATTTAAAAAGAGAAACTAAAATATCACGTGTTTATAAGTATTAAGACCCTTTGCTGTGACACTCATATTTAACTCACAGGCTGTTCATTTCTTCTTATCCTTCTTGAAATGGTTCTAGTCCTTCATTGGAGTCCAGCTGTGTTAAACTGAACTGATTGGACTTGATTAAAAAAGGCACACACCTGTCTATATAAGACCTCACAGCTCACAGTGCATGTCAATGCAAATGAGAATCATGAGGTGGAAGGAACTGCCCAAAAGAGCTCAAAGACAGAATTGTGGCAAGACACAGGCCTCCATAATCCTTACATGGAAAAATTTTGGGACGACCTGAACTCTTCCTAGACCTGGCTGTCCAGCCAAACTGAGCAATCGTGTGCGAAGAGCCTTGGTGAGAGAGAGGCAAAGAAGTCTGAGGTCAGATGAGACAAAGATTAAACTTTTTGATTGATTGATTAAGTTTATTGTCACATATACATTGTAGCAGGTACAATATACAGTGGAATTGAAACCATCAACCCGTCCGAACATACAATATAACAAGGTTGGAGGGGGGACAAGACAGGAAGATGTAACGGAGGAAAATTAGAATATGGTAACAAAAAGATGGTATGGAAAGATTGGACATTTAAAAAAAAAAGCCTCGCCCACATACTGTCCTCCAAAGGAGTACAATATGAGAGCACGAAAAAAACCTCTTTAGCCCATAAGCACAAATAATGACATATGATGAAAGACTAGCCACAGGGGAGGGGAAAGGAATTGAGGAAAAAAACAGCAACGACGAGCAGCCAACCGGCATATAGCAGCCGTGGGCAGCGCTCACACAGGCCTGTCACAATGCGTCTGGGGGAAGAAGCAGAAAAATGGAAGTCATGTTCATAGATTGGGAGAGAGAGGGAGCCAAAGAGTCCCTTGCCTGAAAGCATCAGTCCGTGTCCATGCACAGTGGGGAAACTTCCAGACAGACCACGCCCCAGCAGTCTTAGGAAAATGCAGCGGAATCCTCTGGGGGAGTTTAACATTCTCTCCATCCCGACCTCAAGGCCAAAACACAGATAAGATGGGTGCCGAAAACCAGATATGAAGCTTGTTTTTGGCTCGAGTGATTCCAATTGTCACACAGAACACTCATGAATAGGGGCCCTCAAGTCTCCAATTTATCCAGCCTTGAGTTCAGAACCGATAGCTTCTTCGAGATTGAATTCATTCCACGACTAAAAGTCACAGCCTACGGCTCTTCCTACACTCTTGATCATATTGGACAGTGGTAAGGGGCTTTGAACAGCTGATCCAACTTTTTTAATTTTGCGATATACCAGCATATATATATATATATTTTGCCTAATCCAATCAGCAGAAACCCCGTAATCATGGTTCCGAATAAGAATACATCCTCAATGTCCTCACCGGAAAGTTACGCCATATACATGATCCGCCAGTTCTTCCAAGTGTCCATCACGTATCCAGCAACAAAAGGTCCATCTGGACAGCTAGGCTCCCCCAAGCCAAAGCTTCTTGTCGGGAAGATGGTGTCAATAGCATTGAGAGACCATTTAGTCAATTCCATAGTTCCAGATTTATTTTTGAAGATCCAAGTCCAGGAGCAGAGTACACAGACAGACAGTAGAGCAAGCAGGAACCGACAGGAGAGGGAAAAAGGTGCGTCCGCCTTCCTTGAAGGTTGCAGAGATATTTTGGCATTAATTCTAAATGGTATGTGTGGAGAAAATCAGGCACTGCTCATCACCTGCCCTATACAATCCCAACAGTGAAACATGGTGGTGGCAGC